>PVIY010040409.1:0-22146 GCA_004026745.1 Myrmecophaga tridactyla
CTCAAGGTGGAGGGTAAACCATGATTGCAAATTAACTGGGACATCTGTTAGTTGCTTGCTCAACAGGACTTGTAAAAGAGCTTGTAGAAGAGCTCGCCCAATATTAACCTCATAAATGCCTGCAACTTCTCACTAACGAGGGGGAGCAAGAAAAGCTCTATTCTCAGGCACAGATGTCCCTCTTGCCAGGAGGCAACAGGTTATCTCTGCCAGTCTGCTATAATTCAGTGCTTCTGGCAGAATAGAGTCTTGATCACTTTTCATCTTGATAGATTTCTCTTTCTGCTGTCTCTGCATGTCTCTCTTCACTGAACTTATATAACATTAACTATATTCTTTCTTCAGATGACATTTTTTCAAGACTTCAGGCAGAAATTCAAGCAACTACAATTCCACCCCTGGGCTTTTTGATGATTGATTGAATTTATCTTCAGATTTTACCCGTGGTTTCTACCTATTCTCTTCAACCTCAAGGGTT
Organism: Myrmecophaga tridactyla; assembly: GCA_004026745.1. Classification (NCBI taxonomy): domain Eukaryota; kingdom Metazoa; phylum Chordata; class Mammalia; order Pilosa; family Myrmecophagidae; genus Myrmecophaga; species Myrmecophaga tridactyla. The sequence continues at coordinate 479 of PVIY010040409.1, forward strand.
TGGAGAAAGTATCAAGGAGAAGAGTAAGCAAGATATGTTTACACATGACACACATTTATGAAAGAACTAGACTCTACTCCTGGCCATTGACTTTCCATCTAGATAGACGAGCAGAAATGGATCACCATTATCTTGGCAGGCTTAATCATCAAGATTCAAACAGTTTAAAAAGGGAGGCATTTGTGAAGTACTGATTATGAAGATAGGTGGTATTTTGGGTAAGATGGCATTTGGGACAAATGGAATTTTCGGTAAGAATGTGGCTCTGAAGACAGTCTATTTTTAAATTCAATTTTTAATCCTGGTTCCAACATTAAACTTGTGATCTTGGCAAGTTACTTAATTTGTCTAATTCTCAGGTGTTTCACCTGTGAAATGGGAGTAGTAAAGTATATAACACACAGAGTTGTGATTTTTATGAATAAAAACAGTAGAAAACAGTGAAGTTGAAACCTGCTTCACAAAGTTATTTTCTTGGTTTGGTCATTAATGTTCCAGGCAGCATTTTGTGCCCTGAGATTCAAAAATTTATCTGGACACTAAAAAACAGATGGCCTGTGTGCTGATTTGAGGTTGTTGTGTCTCCCAGAAAAGCCATGCTCATTAATCCTGATTCAATATTATTGGGTGGGATTTTTTTGATTAAGTTGTTTCCATGGAGACGTGACTCACCCAATTGTGGGTGGGGCCTTTTGATTAGGTGGTTCCCATGAAGATGTGTCTTCACCCATTTAGATGGGGTTGCTTACTGGAGTCCTTTAAGAGGGAACCATTCTGGAAAAAGCTTTAGAGCTGACAGAAAGAAGTTTGGAAATGAAGGAAGAAAATGCCCTCAGGGAAGTTGTTTGAAGAAGCCAAGAGAAAGAGCTGGGAAATGTTGCCATGTACTTACCCAGTGACAGAGAAACCCAAATGTCATTGGCCCTTTATTAAGTCAAGGTATCTTTTTCTGGATGCCTTAGTTTGGACATTTTTATAGCCTTAGAACTGTAAACCTATAACTTGGTAAATTCCTTTTTTAAAAGCTGTTCCATTTCTGGTATATTGCATTCCAACAGCTTTAACAAACCAAAACAGCTACAGTTTTTATATTTTTAAAAAATGTGTTCAAACTCACCTGACACAAGAGCTTAATTTTTCCTTAGCATGAGGAATTAGCTAAAAATAATAAAATAAACATTTTCTTAACACCCATTTGTGATCCACACCTTGCTAATGAAACCTATTTGAGGGACTCAGTTGTGGAACTTGACAGTGGTGTCAAATTCTAGCTTATGGATCTACGGAGAATGCGATGGTGAGTCAGATGAGATACCTGGCCCCCTGGTGCTTACAATCTAAGATAACATAACCTAGTAAATATGAAAGTATCTGGCAGAGTGTTTAACATGAGATGTCCTCAAAAATATCATTTGAAATAGAAATTGGACCATCTTCATTTCCTATTTCTAGTCCAGTTGCATGACAATATTTTCCTCTTGGGCATTGCTGCTAGCAGTTTGTAATCCCTATGTTTTTCCTCTTAGCACCTTCAGGTAAGAAGCTGCTATTCTTTCTATGCCATCAGATCCCCAGGTGTTGCTATCTGGAGATTCTGTGAATCCTGGAGACACAGGACAGCATTTGGTGAGCCTTGGGAATAGGTGGGCAGGGGAAGAGTTATTTGAGCAAGTAGATGGGTGAAGGGACAGCAAGAGGTTATAAAGAGTAGGGAAGGAAGGAGAACAGAATGTCCAGCAGCCACCTATTAAACATGCAGAGTGTGAACTTTTGTATCTGGTGGCATAGAGAAGGAGTCCCATTCCAGGCCCCGTGGGAACCAGATGCTACTGAAATCACAAAGGAAGACACCTCTTACACCTCAGTTTTGCATGGTGATTAAAAGCAAAGGCTCTTAGGGGTTTGGTTAGACACATTTATTTATGTTCTGACTTTTAGCTTGGCTGTGTGACCTTGGACACATCTCTCAACCTCTGTTTCATATGTAAAAGAAGAATAAGTATATATACCTCATTTGTGAGAATTAAATGAAATGATGCATGAAAGCACTGAACACAGGAGCAGATACAGTTTGGGGGCCAAAAACAAATTTCTAGCCTCAAGAAGAGGAGAAGGGAAACTCCAATTCCCCTTCTTCATGTTATGTTTCAGAGGTCTTCCCCACCAAAATTAATGTTACCCCTCTTCTGATTTCTAGACAACGAATACAGCTCATTCAAAGAAAATTTCTTTGTAAGGAGGGAGGTGGGGGGGAGAAAGCAGGCTGTAATGTAACAGGAAGTGCAGGACCACTGCAGTCAAACAACTGGTTGAGATATTGTTTTGCACCTCTGATTATTCATTTCTCTGTGATCCAGAAATTGCCTAATTGTTTTAATTATGTTCTTTTCATTGTAGTTTAATGAGCTAATGAATTCTTCCACCTACTCTTTATTCCATGACAGGCCAATAATTATAACACTCGGAAAATCTTTTCAAATTGCCCAGAATCAAAATTCAATGGAGTTATTTCTTGGGAAGTATAATGAATGTAATAATTTTGTTAGTTAACAAGTATCTTTGAACACCCACTGAGCACTAAGCCCTCACAAAGGATAGAGGGGTGGGGAGTGGGATACAAAAGAAGCAGAAAAAAAGGCCACCTTACTTTTTGTATTAGAATGAAAATAAATCATCTCATCTCATGTTGTCTCTCTCCATTCATTCATCCATTCATTCACATACTTACTCAATGGCCATTGAAGCAGTAGGTACAGCACACCAAGAACTGTGCTAAACACTGCAGATTCAGCTCACAGGCTAGTAGAAACAGGTGCAACATGGTGGATAACTAGGGCTAGTTCTCTCCCAAGAAGGAGTCAGAATGAAAGCCAAACTGCACTTTCCATTGGGCTGTTCATTATGGGAAGGGACATGAATTTTGATGTGTGTATGATATAGTCAGTGCTGGGGAAGAAAAAGTGAATATGTTAGCCTGTATTTGGGAAGGAGCTATGGAGATGAGTCAAGAAGAAAGATTTAGGTAGCATCCAAGTCAGAAAACTTTGGAGAGAGAGAGGGGTGTCTGAGAAAGATGTGTGGGAAGTTTTGCTGGGTGATGTGCTGGGTAAAACATGCATGAGAAAAGCAAAACAAAACTAAACTCAAATTAGGTGAATGTATTATTAGTTTTTGTGTATTTATGTGAACATGGCTAACTCAGAAGTATCGGATTCAAGGGAGTTGGAAAGAGATTATCTTCTCTGAATTATTTAACTTGTTCTAGGATAAAACTAAATAAAGAAAAAAACTAATGCCTATAGTAATGATCTACATTATTCTTATAGTTCCTGTAATTAGATTTCCATTTTCTTTGACTATGTGTTGAGCTTGAAAATGAAGTGTGAAAAATATATTATGCACTACAGAGATATTACAATATGATAATGTAATGTTTTGATATAGGAAATTCTAGACAAACTAAAATGAATGATTAAAGTTGTAAAATGAACAGTATTTTCTGCTGTGGGAGCAGAGATTAGGAATACCTAACTCAGCTGTCATCTGGCTGAGAGGAAGAGGAAAAGTCCTGGAGGAGATGACCCTTTAACTGAATCTCGGACACTGACTAGGAGCATGCCATGAGAGGGCAGACAAAGGGATGCACATCCCAGACAGAGGGGATAGGCAGCAACCACAAAATGGCATGTGGGGACTAAATGTTGCTGTGTTGCTGGAATATAAAATGTGAGTCAAGGATTAGAGTGAAATGAGCTCTATGTAAATGGGGTCTTATAATGGAGGGCTTTATATAGAATTGGGTGGAGCGGGGTCATCAAAGTGTTTTAAACATGGAGTGGCATGGTCAGATTTACATGTGTTATAGATGATGATTTGGGGTATAATCAGGAAAATGGATTGGAGGAAAGATAGTTATGAGGCTATTGTGGATTTGCAAAAGAAAATTAAAGCAATGGCAATAGGGATGGATAGTGTACACCTGAGGATTCCTCCTTTCCATCCTCCTCTTTTCCAAGAGCCTTTGATTTCAATGGGCATCGTGTGGTTCTGGGGAAGCCCTTCTTCGCTGGTTCTTTTCAAGTTTAAGGCTGGTGCACACAAAGCTGCTTGGAAGCAGTGAGTGGTGGGGGGGGAGTTGTTGAGTATTTACTATAGGGTTATCAAGCAAAGATTGATGTTTTATTAGGCATCTTCAAGTAACAGAACTAAAGGTCTTTTCTCTTTTGCCAGTCATTTACCAAGGGTTTCTGCAACTGCAGGAATGACTCCAGCTGCCAACATTCTGTGAGCCCAGCAGGGCAGAGGCACTTAGGATTTCATCATTCAACTCATAGACTTTCACCTAATCCCTGCTACTTTTTGTAAATGCAGCCTGGCCTCATCACTGCTTCATGATCCTCATTCAGAGAGTGAACTCCGAGACTTCTATGGGCTGGAGGAAGTATAGCTGTTTGGCTGACAGAATGGAAGAGGGAGTTCTGAGAATCTATCTTAAAAAATTACTCTGAAAATATTTAGACATTCAAAAACTATAAAGAATAATAGAGTTAAATCTCTGAAAATATGGCAATTCATTATCTAGAAAAAAAATTTAACACCAAAAAATGCTGGCACACACACACAGGCAAATGTGCATGTGCACACACACACACACACACACACACATTTACATGTTTAATGAATGGCTGAAATCCTCAGAAGCCAAAACTGAGGCAACACTGTGAATCTAGAGATTAGGTGAGCAAGTACCTATTGGGGAAATTACCAATTCCTGATGACTTGGGCCCTTGATTTAATGGCTGCTTAGGGGATAGTTGACAAAGCCTGGGCAACATGGTATTTCAGAGCAGAAATCTTTATATAGCTAGCACATTCAGGGGTCTATGTTGTCAGTGAAAATTAGAGCTAAGGACATTCTCTTCTGAAAATGAACCAGAAAGGTAAAGAAGCCCATCTCCTCATGCAGACTTTCAACCCTTCTCTTCTTACCTATACCTCTGTGCTGGTTTGAAACTGTTATGTGCCCCAGCAGAGCCATGTTCTTCTAATCCAATCTTGTGGGGGCAGACTTGTTGGGCAGGACCTTTTGATTAGATTGTTTCATGGAGATGTGACCCCACCCATTCAAGGTGGGTTGTAATCTGCTTACTGGAGTCTTTTAAGAGGGGCATTTCTGAGGATAGCACAGATATCTGGAGATGCAGAAGGAGCTGAGAGAGCCATTTGAGCCCAGGACCCAGGGTAGAAGGACAGCAGACATCACCATGTGCCTTCCCAAGTGACAGAGAAACCCTGAACACAATCAGACTTTCTTGGGATAAAGTGTCCTCTTGTTGGTGCCTTAATTTGGACATTTTTGTGGTCTTAGAATTGTAGCTTGTAATTTAATAAATCCCTGTGATAGTTAGATTCAGTTGTCAACTTGGCCAGGTGAAGGCACCTAGTTTTGTTGCTGCAGACATGAGCCAATCGTATGTGAACCTCATCCATTGCTAATTACATCTGCAGTCGGCCAGGAGGCATGCCTACTGCAATGAATGACATTTGACTTAATTGGCTGGTGCTTAAATGAGAGAGCACAATATAGCACAGCCCAAGCAGCTTGGCATACCTCATCTCAGCACTTGCAGCTCAGCCCAGGCCTTTGGAGATGCAGAAAGGAATAACCCCTGGGAAAGTTGTTGGAACCCAGAGGCCTAGAGAGAAGGCCAGCAGAGATTATCCTGAGCCTTTCCACGTAAGAAAGTACCTCAGATGAAAGTTAGCTACCTTTCTGCTGAAGAACTAACAAAATAAATCCCCTTTTATTAAAAGCCAGTCTGTCTCTGGTGTGTTGCATTCTGGCAGTTAGCAAACTAGAACAATCCCCTTTATAAAAACTGATCCATTTCTGGTATATTGCATTCTGGCTGCTTTAGCAAACCAAAACAACTCCAATATTTCAATAGTCCCTGAAGCTTGTGATTCCTGAGAATTTTAGGGTTTCTTCATTATGAACCCTTTTGCTTCTTGACTTTCCTCCTCACATACAACTAGTTCTCTGTTCTTTCAGATTTGCTAAGACAATAACCAACTTTACAGGGGTTTTCAAGTTCTGAAATTGACACCTTTTCTTCTGTTGTTTTCTCTTCTCTTTGTCCTTATGGATGTATGCCTTTATTCCTTTACTGGAATACAGTGATGCTGTAGGAAAGGAGAGAAGTAAATGTAAATATGCAATCTATCATTTTTAAATTGGAAGTCCAAAGTGTAGGCCTTTACTAGTGCTTAGCCTGCAGGAATGTTCATATCCATCTAATGGCAAAGTTCCTTCAAAAGACTCTGTAAACAACTTCCCACTCACAGCTGCTACTAAATTCTCCCATTTCCCATCAGCACTCTGCATTCCCCCATTCATACCCCACCTCATTCCCACTGGGATTTTAAAAAAGCTTACTAGGTGATCCTCATGTGCCACTGTTCTAGTCTGCCAAAGCTGCCAGAATGCAACACATCAGAGATGGACTGACTTTTAATAAGGGGGGTTATTTCATTAAAATTTTATAGTTCTTCAGAGGAAAGGCACTAACTTTCACCTGAGGTTCTCTGTTACATGGGAAGGCACACAGCAATGTCTGTTGGTCTTCTCTCTTGGCTTCTGGGTTCCAGCAGCTTTCCCCAGTGTGATTCCTTTCTGCATTTCCAAACATCTGGGCTGAGTTGTGAGTGCTGACATGAGGTATGCTGAGCTGCTGAGCTCTCTTCTGACCTCTCTTGTTTAAACCTTCAGCTAACTAAATTAAACCTCACTCATTGTGGGAGGCACTCCCCTTAACCAACTGCAAACATAATCAGCCATAGATGAATACTGATGATTTAAGTCCACAGGAACAGAACAACCAGGCATCAACACCTGGCCAAGTTGACACCTGAACCTATCTACCATAGCCACCAAAGTTGAGAGCCACTGCTTTTTATAGATTGGTTGAGATTCAGATCTATCCACTGTGGAATATTCATTACTAAGGTCCTTGGCTGGGCTTATTCTCCCTGGCTGCTTCAAGTCGTCCAGCTATAAAATTTTAATAGCATCTAACAGGAATCTGTTTCTTCTCCCTTTCAGAGTATGTACACTGTGCGTGCACACTGACACACATGAATGTTCTCAGAATGCAGTTCAAAATTTACAAATTAACTTTGCTGGTACTCACAGAAAGTTTTAAGGTTAGACATTACTTTGTTACAGTAAGGCAACTCCATATGAAAAATGTTGTCTGTATGTAGACAATTATACCTTTTTAGAGGAAAAAAAAATAAAAGCGGAACCAGCAGTTATGCTTAAGGAAATTGGGATGCTTTTCTGAGCTGCCAAAGTCATTCAAATCTAGGCAATTATAATCTAATCCTACATTAAGTCAAAGCATTGACCAGGTTTCTAACAAGGGTGTATAGCATTTTGGCTGTCATTGTAAAAAGGATGGCATATGATACAGGTATTTGCATTAATTTCAGTGAACACTTTATTATATCTTTCATCTTTCTTTGGTAAAGTTTTGTGTTGATATGAGCACAAAGGCGAAAAAAGATTTTTTCTGACATTAAGGAATATACAATTCAGAAAATAATTGTAATCTAGAATAGGGGACAGATAACCCCAACCTAAAAAAAATGGGGAAGATGCCATCATAGAGGCACAATAATAAGGCAGTGTTCAAAGTTACTTTGGAACTCCCTATCTTCTTTCTTGCAGTTATTAGCAAGCCAAACAGCTTTATTCTCCAGTATAGGACCTGGAAGGTGGAAAACAATTGCCGTGGGTGTCAGAAGAGAAAAGATGAGTGCCAGTGCTCAATCTCCTTGGAAGAAGTAGAGGCAAACATGAAGGCAACTAATATTTCAATTGGCTAGACATGGAATGCAGTTGCAGTGGCTTGTGTTCACTCATGGCAGAACCAGTGGTTTAATGTGTGATGTGGAGCCTTATGGCTGTTTTGTTAAAAGCTTTCCTCCTCCTACTTCTCTCCTGAGTGGATCAGGTAATTGTGCTCTGAATATGTAGATTTGATGTTGTTACATGTCACTATGTAACATTTTGGGACTTAGAAAATATTTGTCTTAGGAAATCCCACTGGGTAATTAGATTTAGCATGAATAATAGAACCAAGAATTCAAAGATGCTTAGAATTCAGCCTGTTTCTATCTCACTCCTTTACTATTTCTGATGAAATGCCACTCATGTGTCTATAATGAATACTTCCATCATTTGGGAGCCCACCATCTCCCAAAGAAGAGATCAGTGCTTATTGTTAAAAAGTTTGATTTTATTTTGAGCTCAAATCTTTGGGCCAAATTAAGCCTTCTTGAGCATTATGGAATTCAGTTTCTGTTTCAAAGTACATGAGTATCCTTCTAATATTTGAAGCCAGGTCTGAAGAACCTCATGAACTTTACAAAATGTCCTTGGTCTATTTTACTCCAATTATCTACCTTTCATCTTGATTTCAATAAAAGCTTCTTAGTCCAAAGGCTCCAAGGCAGCAATAGATAACTTTCTAGACAAGAACAGCAAATACAGATATTTCAATTTCCAGTCAATTTAGTAGCACAAAAGAATGAAAGCCTAGCATTTCAAATAAAACACTTTTCACAGAATGGATACTCTTCAGTTATCACAGAGAATGGCTTCCGGAAATTCACCATCGAGGATTTATTGAGTGCCTAATACTTTTTCAGACAAGGAATGCCAGGATGCAAAGAAGTAAAAGATTTAGACTCAGGTCTCAAGGAGTTTGCTCTCTAGATAGGGAGATAACATATTTCAAATGAAAGCAAACAATATATGGCAGGTTGGAAGTATATAACTTTTATTTTCATTTGAGAAATACTTTTAGCAGTGTTTGAGAAATATTTGGCCACATGGATTACATTCAAATTAACAAATGTTCACATATTTTTTCTTTCTTTACCCCAAGCTGATGCATTTTATGAGTAAATATTAGAAAAAGATCCTTCCCTTCATGTTTACTCCATGTCTAGTTTGTCTTGGGCAGTGCTGCCTGATACAAATATAATGCAAGTCATATGCATAATTAAAAATCTCTAGTAGCCATACTTTAAAAGTAAAAAGAGACAGGTGCAATTAATTATTTAAACTATTTAATCTATAATATCTAAAATATTATTATATCAGCATGTAATCATTTAGAATTATTAATGAGATATACTGCATTCTTTTTCTGACACTAAATCTTCAAAATATGGTGTATATTTGACATGTACAGTAAATTTAAATTTGATGTTAAATTTTTATCAGAAATACTTGCTTTGTATTTAGAATTTACTTAAAATGACAAATGAAAAAGTAAATTCACATCCCAAGTTGTTCTTAACACATTTAAATGTTTTCCAACAGCTATATCAAGTATCAATTTGAAATTTTTAATTAAAATTAAATAAAAATGGAAATATAGTTTCTCAGTTGCACAGTCCACATTTGAAGTGCTCAAGAGCACATGCGGCTACTGAGTTGGACAGCGCAGGTCTAGGAGATAAAGTTTGATTACGGTGCTAATATTTAAGGTTTTTATAATTTGAATTCAAAGAGAAACTTGTGGCTTTTTGTAAGAGTGTTTTTCACAGTTCCTTGGAGAGAGTCATGTTAAATGAAGCTGAAAAAGTAGGTGTGGACCAAAGGTCTTTTAGGTCTTACTAAAGATTTCATTTTTATTCCAGGGCAATGTGAAGCCATGACCATAGTTTAAATGAGAACATCATCATTTTCACATTTTGAAAAAAAAAACATGTACTGAGTTTGAAAATGAGTTAAGACCTGGATGCGAGCAGAAGTGTGTGGAAAGAGGTCATTCGGGAGACTATTTTAATGGTCTATGTAATAGTGGATAGTAACATAGAGTCAGGTGTAGGCAAGAGAGATGAGAGAAGTAGATGAATTTAAGAGATTTAAAAGGAAAAATATTTAAGACCTATTTAAAGGAGAATGTCAGTGAGCGTTTGGTTGGAAAAAAAATGAAAGTATTCCAAGTTATTATTAGCAAAGAGGGTCTTAATAGGGGGATTGGCTGTTTACAAAACCACCGGAAAGATTGGAGGAATGAAGGTGAGGGAAGTCTGTCCTTAGAGCTCAGGTTTCTCTGCTAGCTTTCAGGGAATCAGCAAGATGCAGGAATGATAGCGAAGCAAGATAGAATAGGACAACTGCCAAGTCCCAGGTTTCCTATCCAGGTTTAAAAGAGTTAATGAGGGGCGGGCAACAGTGTCTCCACGGCAGAATTCTCACCTGCTGCACTGGAGACCCTGTTGGATTCTTGGAGCCTGCCCATGCAAAAAAAAAAAAAAGTTAATGGACAAGTTCTAATCCTTAGTTTCTGATCTAGCTCCAAAGGAATTAATGCAAACTGCAAACTCCCTAAAGCAAAAATTTCCCCTAAAGCCCTGAAACTCCCCAAACCATAAAAACTTATAAAATCATGGGCCCAAAATTAGTTAAATAACAGAAAGCCTAGGCTTATACAAATTGTTAAACATCTTCCCAAAGACAAATTTTGGGTACCCGATGGCAGGCCACAAGCATTGACAGTTATCTCTTCCTGAAATAACGCCAATCATGTAAGAACCTGGTGAATGCAAACCAGGTAAACTTCCTTGTGTTCAAAGGTCACTATGGAGACTTGCTACCAACAAGCCCTTTCTATAAATCAAGGTAATCCCCACCATTAGGCATGTCCCTACCCTGAGCACATCCACATTATCCCTTTAGCATGTACTTTTCTCTCTCTTTAATGACTTAACTACTTATTCTTACTGGCCTCTCTCATCTCTGAATTGTTTCTGCGATGAGAGTCACTAACCTGGAACCGGCATCACTGACCAGTATGTACCAACAGGACCCCGGTTTCCATACGAAATGACTCTTCATTACAGCTGTCTCTTGTACGTGGGTGGGTGATTAAGAGGAAACTTTCTGTAAGCCACGGCAAAAAGGCTGCATGCTGATGCTGAAGAAAAAAAGAACATGACCTTTCATTCTCTTCCACCTTCCAAATTTCATGAGAGTATCTTTCTTATTGTCATAATCCAACCAAAAATCCACTGGCAGTTATCCTGGGGAATATAGTTCCATGGTTTCTCCCCCTTATCTCCCGGGGGAGAAGATAGAAGGAGTCCTATCCAGGGAATTATCATTTGAGGCAAAAACCTGTGAGTTGTCCCATTGGGTTTTGGTGGAAAAACAGTTCCCTAAACTATCATTTTGTGCAGAAAGAGAAGCAAATGAATAGTTTGCCAAAGGTGATAAGAGGCCCTCACTTCTTAAATTCCTTTATAATATGGAAATTTAATTCCATTCTATGGTGATTACTATTCAGTCTCTGGTGCTAATTGCACCTAATTGTGATCTTGTTATGAATAACTTTGTAGGAAAGAAATGCAGCTAAACAATGAGGTTGATTACCTGAGGTTTATAGCATTCAGAGAAGTGACAAAAATAGGCTGAGAGTCCTTGACTGAATATTAAGTGAATGAAGGCCAGAATTTTCTTTGAGATTCAAGAATACATTTCCCCCAGCTCAATGAAGCCTAGACAAGTCAGTGCATATCAAAACCACTTAAGGATAGAAAATAATTTTTACTAGTTAATAATATTAAGTATAATTTATTTAGAATCTACCATGTCCCAGGAGCTTTCCAAGCATTGACCGGTTCTAACAATCACTCTCTTGCTTACTGGGGGAAGACACCACTATAGTCATTTCCAAGGAGGAAACTGAGGTCGGGAGAGATTAAGTGACTTGCCCAAGGCTTATCATTTGGTACATGATAGAGTCAGAATTTGAACCCATGTCTATTTCCAGGGTGGGCTTTACAACCTGTATCACCTCCCTCCAGGCAAACCTCTGTGATGCATAGGAGTTATACTTCTGGACTTTTCTCTTCTTAAAGGAACAAAATTTCTTAGTAGACATAGGAGAATCTCATTTTTAAGGAGGTGCAATTTAACAAGCTTAATTAACAAGACCCACTTAATGGGGTTGATGGCAAATTAGGTTAGATGGTAGTATAATTTGTTTGGAATGCACAGAAAATGAAATTCTAATTGCAAAATTCCAGCCTCTAAGAGTTAGTCTTAAAAGCTACAACCCCAGGGATAGTAACAGTCCTGTTAAAGGTAGGCTTTTGCAATAAAAATAAGAGTAAAAACAATAATAGTAATTATGATGAATAATAATAATAGAAAACATTTACTGACTGTTTCTTGTGTGCTAGGCACAGGTACTGAATGCTGTCATGTATTATCTCATTTAACTGTCTCAATGATAGGAGGATGATATGATTATTAATCTTTTATACCTTCTTTTACATGCCTGGAAACAGAGTTTCAGAGAGCTTGACTTGGTAATATAGTTAATAAAGGGTGGATCTGAGATTTGAAGAAAGGCAACATGTTTTCACCTTATGCTACCCATAAAGGTGATTTGGGGCACCAAAGGTCTTTTGCTTGACTCTCTTTTCATTACTTGTCATAGTGTCAGAAACTGTCACTATTAGAGTAAAAATTTTGAAAGACCAAATAATCAACTCTTAGTAGTACTTTTGTGTCCAGCACTCCTGTCCATGTCATGGGAGGTGAAAGAATCATAAAGTAGATTTCTAGCCTTAACAGAACTATACAACCTCCGTGGAAAGGTTTAAATAGGTCAAGGAGGAAGAGATGCTCAGTGGCTGCATTTTTCCCATACTTCTGGTATGCTGATTCTTTGTACTTATAGAGTAGATATTTTTGCTATTTTTTAAAGAGCTATTTCAATCCTCCTTGAAATCTTGAGCGTCAGAGGCAAAGACTTTGGTGGATTTGTCGGGAAAATCATTTAGCAGTATACTGGCTAGGGCTTGTAATGTAAAATAAAACATTGTCATAATAGCTACTATTTGATGAGTATTCACTAGTTCCTGGGACTGGGGTTGGAATCACATGTTTGTTAGCTGCATTCAGATGTTCTTCATATTCCAGTAGAATTGAGCTCCACGCAGGCAGGGGTAGCTGCCTTGTTACCGCTGAGTTTGGAGGTCTCAAAAGTCTTTGTGCAATAAATGATCTAACATGGCAACTCAAATGTGACCTTTCCTTGTTCTGACAATGTCTCTCTCAAAGTGGAAAGTCAGAACTAGATAATCAAAAAAAATTATTAGAGCAGTTGTAGGTTTATAGAAACACCTTTTAGGGAGTATGAAATCCCATATACCCCCTTCTCACAGGTGCAGTTTTCCCTGTTATTAACATTTTGTATTAGTGTAGTACATTTGTTACTATTCATGAAACAATATTATTATAATTATGCTATTAACTTTAGCCTACTGTTTACATTGCATTTCACAGATCTATGAGCTTTGTGTTAACTTATATACAACCTAAAAGTTCCCTTTTTTCCCTTTTTCAAATATGCAATTCAGTGATATTAATTACCTATGCAAATTTGTGCCAACATCCCAAATGATTGTGGCAATCTTCCATTGCCAAAACTTTTCCATTACCCTCAGAAGAAACAGAGCTGGGTGATTTTTTGCTTGTCCTAAGTAAAATGAATGTGGTCTCTGGAGTTGGGAAGACCTGCATTCTAAACATAACTCTGGCCAACATTATGTCATTTCCAAACCTCAATTTCTTTGTCTGATTCAGCACAGATTGTATGGGTAGAAGTTCATAGTTTTATAATCTTTCCTAAGCCTCCTCTCTACTCCACCACTCCAAAACAGAGAGAGATAATATATGGGAAAAGAAACAAAAACATGGACAGTATTGTCAACAAAACAGTGACAAGGTGTCCTCACAAATGCCGAAAACAAATAATAGGAAAATCCCTTAGCAGCCCCAAGACCTGGACTTCAATGTCTGTGTGGGAGGAAGAAGAAGGAAGCAATGCCATGCCTGATGGACCTAAAAGCAGTAGAACTCCAGAACAGCCAACAAGCATTCACGGCAACATGCTGCAGGCTAATTTGAGAAGAGCCACTGACACCAAGAGGAGCTTTATCCAATAGTGGATGGATGCAAATGGTCCATGCATCTGCACATGTTGTTTCCTGCTAGAACTCTTTTCCTTTCCATTCTCTCACCCATAACCTGTATCATGACTATTGACTGTAAAGCTTTAAGCTTAGATTTTGCTTTGCCTGTTGCATTAGCTTCTTATTGCTACCATAATGAATTTCCTCAATATTAATGGGTTAAAACAACTCAAATTTGTTATCTACGGTTCTGTAGGTTAGAAGTCTGATATGGGTCTTACTAGGTTAAAATCAAGGTGTCAGCAGGACTATTTCCCTTTCCGGAGGCTCTAAGTGATCCATTTCCATGCTGATTCCTTTTTTGCAACCACCCATAGTCCTTGGCTCATGTCCCTCTTCTCCATCTATAGCAGCAACAGCAGGTTGAGTTCTTCTCACAACGCATCATTCCAGTCTAAATCTCCCTCTGCTTCTCTCTTGCACTTTTAAGGACCCTTGTGACTACATTGGGTCCTTAAAAGTGTTAGGATTCTTTGAGCCAGGAGATTCTCCTCATCTGAAGATCCTTAACTTAATCACATTTGCAAATTCTCTTTTGCCATGTAAGGTAACACTCACAGGATTCTGGGTATTAAGATCTGGAGATTTTGCCTTTTATATCTGAGAAGTGTTTCCGAACCCCAAATGGGTTAGGTGTCTCTCTCGTGAGCTCTTATAGGTAACATGGACAAGATTGGGTGCTCCTGAGTGATAGGTATACGTCATCTAGCACACAGTGCTGTCCAAATACGATGCAAGCCACATAATGTTATTTTAAATTTTCTAGTGGCCATATTAAAAACAAAGTAAAGCAAAACAGGTGAAATAATTATTAATCCTATATTTTCTTTAGCTCGATAAATCCAAAATTATCATTTCAACATGTCATCATTATAAAAATTATTAATGAGATATTTTGTGTCCTTGTATTTGGACTAAGTCTCCAAAATCCAGGAGGTATTTTTATGTATACCACATATTTCTATTAAGACTAGCCACAGTTCCAATTCCAATGCCTGCTATGGCCTAGTGCCCCTAGCATTGGACAGCACAACTTAAGCACAACCTCTGGCATGTAGAAACACTCCATGTGTATTTGTCTGACAACTGGGTGAGTAGACCAATTATAAGCCAGCTTGAGTGATGACTCCTAGAAAAATTTCAGAGCACACTTATGCATCTAGTTTACATTTAATTAGATTTTGCATAAAAATCAGAAATAAAATCATACATCTAGAGAACAAATCTATTCCATTTTCTAATTTGGCAATTTGCAAGCTTTGATTAGGCACCATCAGTTTCCTCTGATGAGAGAGCATCCACAACAGCAAACATTTACTAGGAGTCTGCTTCCTGGGTGCCTGTAAGTGGGAGGTAATTAGTTTGTGAGGTGAAAAACACATTTTCAGAACTTTTTCTGAAGAGTGCCTTTGTTTTCATGTGTAGCTCCTTCAAAACATTATCCTTAAATTCTTCAAACTGTAATTTGAAAGGTGATCCTGTAGACCCTGGCTTCCCAAATCTCTTTGAAGCTGCAGAGCAAGTCTGAACACAAAGCATTTTCACAGTCTCATGACGGAAAAATAAATACCCATCACTGCTGAGAGGGAGACCCCAGTTTCTCAGTTTCAGAGAAGGGGTAGAGCCCAACAGAGGAGACTGACATCCTAGGCTCTTATTTCTATCAGGCTTGCTCTAGGATGTCTTCTGTTTTCTGGTTTGCTGTTGCAAAAAGTCACTGAAATCCTCTTAATGCATACCTTTCTTCACAAGCAGTACATGCACAGAGTTCTCTGAATTGTTCCTACATGTAGAACACTGTGATTGAGCTGAGTATTAAAATACAATCGGACACAATGTTGCTCCTTCTTCAAAAGATGAACTATAAACAGAGAAAAACACATAGCCACTGCATTCTATGTTGTTCTTTTTCTCTATGTACCCAAAGCAACTGGTGAAGTATTAGACCTCTAAATGGTGTTGAATGAATGAACACCATGAACTCTCTCCTCTTGCTCTCAGACTTGCAAGGGGAATGGGAGATCTATTGCTAGGAGGAGAGAGCTATTGCTCCCTCTACAGAATAGATATGTAGCAAATTCTCATGAAACAACAACCACACTTCTAATGCATTCCATTATGGAGGAGTGGATAAAGAGAAACGTGCCCCATGGGTTTAGGTTGCTGGATTTTACATACTCTAAAATTAAGATCAGTGTCAAGATAAACCGAACACTGCCTGGGAGCTGAGGATCACTATAGATCCCTTAGTGTCTGTTTGGCAGCTTGTCTGGTCACAGCCAGAACTATCAAAGAGGCAGTGAAGGCCCTAGGAGTAGAACACGTGTGGACCAAACTGAGTTGATCAAATCTGTGTCTACACCCATTGGATCCAATTGACTTCTGTGAGTTAACTTCAATCATTTACAGCTTATCCTATTTCTCTTTAGCCCACTTGCATTGCTGAACTTATGCAAACATCATTTAGTCTCAGGTACTTACAAAACAGAAAAGAACAACCAGTTATGGGATAAACAGATGGAAAAGTAAAGATAGAAATCATAATGACGTCTTAAACTTCTTCATTTTGCCACCCCTGGGCCCAAGGGCAGAAGGCTCTCATGAAGTCTGTGAATACGTCTATGTGGAAAGTATATGGGTTACAGTGGTTACAATGCAATGATTTCTCTAGATGGGTGAGTCACCGGAGAGGAGGCATATGTCCCAGGGTATAACCCTGATAGGGTTGAAGTAGTTCATAAGTTTAACCTCAGTATTAATGCTGTATAACTTTATGAATTTATGTGTATCACTTTATGCATTTATGTGTATCACTGTGCATTTGTGTGTATCACTTTATGAATTTAATGTGCTCTCAAAAATATGTAAAAAGCATATTTTCTAAAAGGTGGTGAAACAAAATGTCTGTTGTGTCTACAGGTCCAGGGCTGCCTGCATTTCAGACAAAAGAAATCAGCTAAGGGCCAGATAGCAACTCCCACCCTACAAGTTCTGTTTCTGTACTTTTCCAGAGTTATAGCCTGTAACTCCCACCCTGCTTACTAGCCTATATGATCTAGAGGCAAAGAATGTTCGAGGCTCAGACTTTGGGCAGAAGTCCTTTGAGTCTCCCGGCAATAAAAGCTTGTTCATTTCTCAGAGGCTCTGATGTTGTGTGTTGTCTGCAGTTTTTCCCTACTTCTGGGTCAGAGCCCAACTCAGATCTTCTCACTCCAATTTCTGTAGCTCCAATTTCTCAATGCTCCACTCCTCTAAGGTTGCCACATTAGAGAAGAGGTGTGTGTTTTTCTGTGAGTATGCATTTGTGTGCTTTGTTTCTCACTGGCTTATTTCCTCTTAAAACCCAGACAGAGAAAAGTGTTCATTTATAATGTGGTTTGAACCAAAATATGCCACAATCTAAACTCTGAACATAAGTATGTCCTTGGATCCACTTTTCTCTTCCTTTGTTTTCTTTCTTTTATGTCTAGCAAAAGGGGCTAAACATTTTAGAGGAAAATTTCCACACATGGTCATAAATGCTTCATTTTTGAATCCTAACTCTCTAGGTTTGATAATAAAAAAATTACCTGGCAAATATCTACTACAACACAGAAAAGAAAATGCTTAGCCAGTCTGTTCAGGCCAGATGATAGGCAGTCAAGAATAAAGACAGGTTTAGTAGTTGGGAGAGGCTGGGTTGTAGTAGATTTTACAAAGTGTCTGGGTTAGAATCATCTATTTTAGACAGGGACATGTGGGACCATGTTTTATGGACCAAACTCAGAATCTAAGCTTTTTATGCACCTCTGGGAAAAAACAAGCTAGAAATGGATCACAATTAAAACAAAATGAAAAGAATAACCAGAAAGCATATTTTGGGCAGAAGAGGGCAGGAAAAACATCCTGGAGTCAGTGAAAGTAGGGATGCATAAGACTTATAAAGAAAATAGAACTACTGAGCCAAGTTTTCCTGCTTCTTGTTCCAGTTGTGTATATCCTGTTGGGTATAGACATGTAAGTTTTAGAAACCAAAGAAAAAGGCCTGCTAGTGAATAATCCTGCTTTTTTGGCTATTGGAAGTAGAACACTTTGACCAAGTTTATAATCTTGCTTTTTTGGATATTGGAATTGAAACACTTTGACCAAGTTTTTTTCATTGTAACCATAAAATTGGTTGTAGTTTTACCTACTTGAAAATGCCAAAGCTTTGGTAGGAAGTTAATATTTGGATTGTCGATTCTGAGATTGACAGTTCAAATATTTTCTCTAAAAATAAAGACTTTAATAATGCTGAGATGGCCAAACAAATTTGATTCATCTTTTTAATACTATTCCTCCTGGGCTTCTTTTTTTAAGTGCTTGGACATGGTATTATTGTATTGTTATCATTGCCAAATCACTATTTTTCTTCAAGCATATAGTTCAGGAATTGAGAACAGCTATTTCTCATCATGTTCTAAATGAGAGAAAAATGATAAATACTGTAATGAGATAAATTGGCCTGGAGAATCAGGGCTAGGAAATCTGGCTGTGCTTTTTGATCACTTCATGACAAGATGTACCATCACTCCCTAGCAAATGATTTAGTATTTGTATTCTTTTAGTGGCTACACTTAAATTGGATTAGCATAATTCTGAGTTTGTGGAAGGCTATTACATTCACGTATGTTTCTCTTTTTTATTAAATTAAATTAAATTTAGTTATTTATTTAATCAGTCTCCTCTAGTCCCAAATATATCTTCCCCATCACAGGTACCCACACTTGTGGTATTTAGCTTACATAAATGTTATTGTGGTGAACATATCTTTCTGCTTCCTGCCTTTTTACATTAAACATTATCAGTCCATCATTCACATATGCCAGACATCGGTTATTCATTTCCTATTGCTGGTCACCCAGGTGGTTTTGGACTCTTTTTGTTTTAAGTACTGCAGTAAATGTCTTCATACGTATACCATTTTTTGCATGTGTGGATTTTTTTGAAAATTTCTAAGTTATAGGATATAAACATACTAGGGTTTAGCAAATACTTTCAAACTGGCCCCCAAACTGGGAAAAAAGTTTTCCCCCACAATAAAAGAATCAAGTAAAGGAGCCAGGCTTCATTATGCCAACAGAAAAAGAGATTCTTGAACTAAGGATTTTGTAAATCACCCAAACTTCCAACTTTGTCCACAAAATACAGGGGTATTTATTCAGAGCATATCCTAGTAAATCACCCAAACTTCCAACTTTGTCCACAAAATACTGGGAGAATTTATTCAGAGCATATCCTAGTAAATTTATTAGATTTCAAATATAAAGAAAAAGTGTGCAACGTCTCAAGGAAAAATAAAATCAATAACTTCAGAAGATTTAGTGAATTAAGTTGAAATCAGACTTCTCAAAAGCAACATACAAACAGCTTGGCAATTCTTTTATAGTTAAATTTAAATCTACTATATAACTTATTAGTTCCATCTTAGATATTTACCCAAGAGAAATGGAAGCATATGTCCATAAAAAGAACTACAAATGAATTTTCAAAGCAACTTTAATCATAGTATCTATACCCTAGAAACAACCCAAAGATCCATCAACTAGAAAATGAATAAAAAATTGCAGCATATCAATAGAAAGGCAATATATAGAAACAAAGACAATGTGTTGAAGCTACTGACACAGGCTACAACTGGATGAATCTCAAAAGTATTGTTCTAAGTGAAGGAACATGAACAGAAAAGACTATAAGCAGTGTGATTCCATTTATATGGTATTCTAGGAAAGGCAAAATTATTGGGACAAGAAACAGATAAGTAGTTGCCATGGGCTATGGATGGTGGGAGGAGATTGACTACAAAAGGGCAAGAAGAAACCTTTGGGCATTATGAAAATATTCTATATCTTTTTTATGGTAGTGTTTACATGACTGTTTACATTTTCCAAAATTCATCAAACTATACACATTAAAAGGGTGAATATTATTGCACACAAGTATACTTCCATAAACCTGACTTTCAAAAAATTCTACATATGAAATAAGGCAACAATGGAGCATCACTTTCCAAGAAAATAACAGAACATATGAAACAAAAATAGTTTATCTAAGCAGCCTATCCTTCAAATAGTAAGGCTATAGAAAACCATTTTAAACATTCAAGCATTGAAGGGATATTGTGTCCACAAGCCCTACTTGAGGAATTTACAAGATAAGCTGCTTCCAATCAAAAAAAGAGATGAATAGGGAAACTGGAAAAGGGTCTAAAGTGAGTATCAATTTTAGATTTGCTAACAAAGGTATAGATGAGGAAGGAATAATAGTATATAAATGTTTAACCTTTTGCCAAAGTGAAAATAATGCAATTAAAAACTAAGAAAAGGAATAAAGAAGTAGTATAATATTAATGAAAACACTGCATGTCAGTATCTGTGAGATAAATATAAAACAGAGGTCAGAGAATCTGATCTTAAACAAATATATTTACAAATTTTTGCAAAGGGAAACACAGGAGGATAAACTAGAAACTGAGACTGATTTATATACAGTAGGTGGGAATGGGATCAAAGGGATGAAGAGATGATACTTCTGAGTCTATTTTCTCCCCTTATTTTTGTATAGATTTGACTCTTGGCATCATGTTAATATTTTAGTTACTTGGAAAAATTAAATTAAATTAATAAGGATGGGCAAAATACCCTGAAATGGAAGACAGGCAGAAGAAAATAAACCTATTTCAAATAACTTGAACGTCTTAATCACACTGAAGTGGGATGACAGTGTGGAACAACCAGTTAACTTTTTTAAATGATTTTATTGCCTTATGTTCACATACCACACAATCATCTAAAGTATGCAATCAATGGTTCTCTGTGTCATCATATAGTTGTGCATTCATCATCACAATAGATTTTTGGACATTTTCATTACTCCAAAAACAATAAAAATAAAAGTAAAAACAACACCCAAAACATCCCATACCCCCTACACCCTTATTATTGATTTGTTTTTGCCTTTATTTTTTTTGATCATCTGTCCATACATTGGATAAAGGGGGTTTCAGTCACAAGGTTTCACAATCATATGGTCACACCATGTGTTAGTTTGGAAGCTGCTGGAATGCGATATACCAGAAATGGAATGGCTTTTATAAATGGAATTTAATAAGTTACAAGTTTACAGTTCTAAGCCTATAAAAACATCCAAGTTAAGGCATCTGTTTTAGTTTGCTAGCTGCCAGAATGCAATATATCAGAAACGGAATGGCTTTTAACAAGGGGAATTTAATGAGTTGCTAGTGTACAGTTCTAAGGCCGAGAAAATGTCACAATTAAAACAAGTCTATAGAAATGTCCAATCAAAGGCATCCAGGGAAAGATACCTCGGTTCAAGAAGGCCGATGAAGTGCAGGGTTTCTCTCTCAAGCGAGATGGCACATGGTGAACATGGTCAGGGCTTCTCTCTTGGCTGGAAGGGCACACGGCAAGTACGGCATCATCTGCTAGCTTTCTCTCCTGGCTTCTGGTTTCATGAAGCTCCCCGGGAGGCATTTTCCTTCTCCATCTCCAAAGGTTGCTGGCTTGTGGACTCTCAGCATCTCATGGCTACATCATTCTGCTCTCTCTGAATCTCTCATTCTCCAAAAT
>PVIY010040410.1:0-22402 GCA_004026745.1 Myrmecophaga tridactyla
AGGAGGTGAGGGGGCAAGGAAGAAGGGAGGGGCAGGGAAGAGGGGAGAGGCAGGGAGGAGGGGAGGGGCAGGGAAAAAGGGAGGGGCAGGGAAGAAGGGAGGGGCAGGGAGGGGGCTCCCAGCAGAGGGGGACACACAGCCCTGAGCCTCTGCTCCTTCCTCTCCCCAGGCTGGGGCGGCCCTTCCCGTCCTCGGAAGCCCCCCCAGGCTGTGGTCCCTTCACCGCTTCACATCCCCCAGGCCCACACCTATGGGTCGTGGCTCCGGGTCGGGCTTGGTGTCCTCTCAGGTCAGAGGTTTGAGTACTAGAGCTGCCTCCGTCCTGCTGACCTGAGCTCCTTCTGCTTGCATCTGTCCTGGGTGCTGAGGCACGGCAGCCAAGAGCACAGCTGCAATGGGAGGTGCTGGGTGCTGTGCGTGCAGAAATGCACACACATCGGGAGGTGTGTGCATGCTCACCACCCAGCCACCCACCCTGGCCACACAGGAGGGGAGGCAGCAGCCACCATCACAGAGCCCAGGAGGGGCCCAGCCAGTCTCAAATCCAGGCCGTTTACTCCCACCCCAGCTTTGCCCCCCACCCTGCAGGTCCCGGCGAGACGGCATGTGGACTGTCCCGAGGGCTCTGTGGGCAGGTCCGTCCCCGGACCCGAGCCGGGGCGTCTTAGCCGGCCCTGGAGGGACAAGCAGGCCAGGTGAGGACACAGGGGCCACAGGCTGGGGGTGGGCTCAGGCACAAGGTCAGCCCAGTCCACATTGTCCTCTGTTTCTGGCACCCAAATCCCCGTGCTCGTGCTCGCCTGGTGTGTGACACTTTGCCCAGGTGTGCCATTTTGGTGATGTCAGCGCATGTGCCAGAATCAGAAACACACACATGTGAGGCCTTCATGGGTTCACCGAGCCTGGGAAATTGCACTCTGAGGGGAAGCCCACCACGTGAGAGTGTTTGATTCCTGGGGCAGATGCCACGTGGGACCCTCTGCATGAGGCCCCTGCACTGCCTCCACCCTGCACCCCAAGGAGAGCAAGGCCCGGGCTTCAGAATCATTTCAGTGACTGCTCGATGTCCCGAGGAAGCATGCAAAGCTGAGAGAGGATGTCCACGGGTGAAAAGCCTCCGCGTGCATGCTGCAGCCCCCACGCCCACCCCCCATGCACCCGCAGGGCAGGGCGGGCCGAGGACTAACAGCCCTGGTCTGAGGCGGCCCCATGCGCAGATCACAAGCACGGGACAGGCGCTGCCTCAGCCTCGGCCAGTGAGACTCCACACGCAATCTCGAGAGGCAGAAATGAATACCCTATTTTTCAGGTGGGCACCCGGAGGCTTGGAGGGTTGATGTGACTTGGCCAGGGTGAGGCAAGGGCCAGTAGCAGGTCTGGGGCCCACACCTCCCCAGAACCCAGGTAGTTCCCGGGATTTGCAAACAGGGTACAGTTGCCCTCCTGTGCCACATATCCTTCAGGGCACCGAGGGACAGCAGCCTTGGGGGCACCTGGGGTGCCAGGGTGGTGAAGCGAGGCTGTGCTCAGACCAGGAGAGGAGCACCCCATGCCTCCCAGGGTCCCAGGCAGGCGTGTGGCAGGGAGGAGGCTCTGTGGACCTGCAGCCCGCCCTGGTGGGTTCCCTCCTGACCCCAGCAGCCGAGCACTGCCTGAAGGTGGCATGGGCCAGCAGCTGCCCCAGGGCACGCTTGAGCGCTGAGCCTTCCTGAGCTTGGAAGGACTCCGGGGACAGGAGCTGGGTGTGCTTTAGGAATGGAGCCCATGGAGACAGCTTGGCCCTGGGCAGGGGCACGGGCACGGGCACAGATGCCCCGCAGTGCACCTGGAACCCGCAGTGGCCGCATGCCAAGGAGCTGGCTCTGTGGAGAGCGCAGTCATGGCAGAGAGTCAACCACAAAGAAGGGTGGAGAGGGGCAGGGGAGAACCGCAGGCCCCAGGCACACAGCCACACTCCTTGGGGCTGCTGTAAGCCAAGCCGGAAGGAAGGCTGTTCTTTAGGCTCCATTCATCCTAAAGGGCCTCCAGCCCCGGGCTCCTGGCCCCTCCTTGCTCAGGACCCAAACCCTTGCTGACCCAAACTTTGAACAGAGCTGAAAAATTAGTGTCTGTGCACATGCACTCATGCACACGCAAACAGGCCAAAATACAGGTGACTCAGCCCTGTGCCAGTTTGAAAGGATTTATGTACCCTAGAAAAGCCTTGTTTTAGCCCTAATCAATCTTGTGGAAGCAACCATTTCTCTTAATCCCTATTCAGTACTACAGGTTGGAAACTTGATTGGGTTATCTCCACGGAGATGTGACTCAATCAATTGTGGGTATTAAACTTGATTAGATGGAGACGTGTCTCCACCCTTTCTACACGGGACTTGATTAGATGACTGGAATCCTATGAAAGAGAATGACAGGATATTCTGAGAGAGCAGAGAATGAGGACAGATGAGAGTCATGAGGAGAACCCGCCCAGCCTTTGGAGATGAAGAAGGAAAACACCTCCCCGTTAGCTTCATGAAACAAGAAGCTGGAAGAGAAAGCTAGCGGACTTTACCATGTGCCCTTCCAGCCGAGAGAGAAACTCTGAACGTCATCGGCCTTCTTGAACCAAGATATCTTTTCTTGGATGCCTTAATTTGGACATTTCTATAGAATTCCTTTAACTGGGACATTTTCTCGGCCTTAGAACTGTAAACTAGCACCTTATTAAATTCCCCATTTTAAAAGCCATTCCATTCCTGGCATATTGCATTCTGGCAGCTAGAAAACTAGAACAAGGCCCAATGCATCCACCAGACCCAAAAGGCTCCCCAAACCCTCAGGGTGACCCAGAAATAATAGTAAAATGACCTAGACATTCGAATAGAACGACCACTAACAAGTCTTCCTCTCCTGTCATGTCAAACCATTTTCACAACCAGCTTCTGAGAAAACCAGAGCAGAAGGCATCTTCTCCATGAACATCTTTTCCAGCTGAAGAAACTCGGTCTCGGCCAGTGTGGGTGACTTGGCCAAGACAAAGCACCGGGTTGCGCAAAGCTGGCCCGAGACGCACAGTCTCGTGGCTGTTGGTCAGGGGTGTTTCTCCTACTTTCTCTCTCCCTCTCCCTCCCAGCTCCTGCCGCGGCTCCCCCGCTTTCTGCCCTGCTGCCTTGTGCCTGGATTACCCTTTCCTCTGCATCAGGGCCGCCTGGCGTTCAGTTTTCTTCCCCAAGCTCGTGCATGAACAAGCTCTCTCTCAACTGCTCTCTCTCCCGGTCCTGCCACAGGTCACCTTCCTGTCGGGAACAAGATAATGGGCAAATGAGAGACCGAGGAGGAATGACTCGATGGGTTACACTAGAAGGGAAAGCTGTCTACCCAGACACCTGGGGAAAAGCTGAACATCCATATCAGCCCATGTGGTGGACGTAGGGCAGCGGGTAGCAAGATCCTGGCCAGGGCCACATGCCCTGAGAGGAGTTAGTTGTGCAGTTTTGCCCTGTTGGGGACCAGAATCTTGGCTACAGAAGATGTGAAGAAATCATTGCCCTCCCCCCGACGTGGGACACAACATCCAGAGGTGAAAGTCTCCCTGGCAACCTGGGAGATGACTCCCAGGGATGAATCCAGACCTGGCACCGTGGTCTGGTGCCAATCCATCCTGAATGAAAGGGGGAAAAGAAGTGTAATTAATAAAGTATCAGTGGTAGAGAGAGTTCAAACAGAGTCGAGAGGCTACTCTGGAAGTTGCTCTTACACAAGCTTCAGGTAGACCTTGCTACCTGTCATAACCTGCCAATCCCCAACCAGGACCATTCCAGCAAATCCTAAAGAACACCTAGGGCAATATATAAGATTCCACAAGGGTTCCATGCACTACATACTTTCCAGAAACCTACAACCTCCAGATGGGTCCCTGGTCCAGATAAGTCCTAAAACCTAGCCCAGCCTCTCCAGAACATCAGATAGTTTCATCTCCCTACCCCATATTAGTGACAGGCCCTTCCAATATCAAAACTTTAGAACTTCCATAGCCCAAACACCCCTAAAGAGAGGGATGGAAAGATCAAAGGCGATGGTGGAATTATACATAGAAGATAGGACTTAACAAATGAATATGAATGCTGAATCATTAAATTGAGATCTCTTTTAGTCTACAGTAATTTAGAGCAGCTAGAAGTAAAAACCCAAAATTGTGAAATTGTAACCCATGTCAAAATCTGAAATGTGTTCTACAACTAATTATGGTGCTGTGCTTTGAAATTTATAGCTTTTTTTTGTATGTATGTTATTTTTCACAAAAAAAGAAGGAAAAAAGTCAATTGTGATGATAAAAAACTACTTAAGCCCTTTAGCCTCCTGTATTCTGGAGCAGCTAGAAGGATAAATATGGGAGGATGGTATGGTCGCCCATGACACACTCTGTCCCGTAACTGCTTGTTGAGGAGTGCTTTGAAAACTATGCCTCTTTATTCTTTGCTTTGTATAAATGTTATACTATACAATAAAAGGAATTAAAAAGAAAGCCTTCAGAAATTAGGATTGTTGTCTCAATTTAATTTGTTGGATTTGTTCTGAAACAGAGTTTTACTTTTCTGTAATTTGCAAGTCTTATAAATTAAAAAAACAAACGGTATACATATTAAAAAACAGCTGAAGAGTGTGCTCTGCCTACATACTTGTCTGAAAGTTCTCCATTGAGTTGTTTTTGTTCTGTTTTGTTTCTCAATTTAGAACTCTACAAAATGGCAAAAGATATTGAGAGTGTGATAACCTGTGCTACAAAAGAGACCTTGTACAGTGGGCTTGCGGCAGTAATTTAACAATCCCCACCCCAGAAAGTGCTGGAAACTCTCAACCCTGTGTGGCGTGGCGGGCCCTGGGCTGGGCGTGGGGCTGGTCTGCTCAGCCAGCGGAGCTCAACATGTCCTGAGCACGGGCACACGGCAGTGGGGACGAGTCCTGACTCCTCCTCTTTCATTTGAGCTGGAAATCGACTCTGTCCTCTGAAAACAGGACAGATGTGAAAGGGCCGGCAACTGTCTGGGATCTGGATGCGAACATCTGCTCCCAGCACAAGCCAAATTCATCAGCAGGAGCCAAGAACGTCCCGGCACACTTGCCACTGTCTGACTTCTTTTATTGATACCTCGGGAGGAGTGCAGACCGGGGCTTCCGGCAGGAGTGGAAAGGAAATGATCCTGGGGAAAAAAATCAAACCCATAAATAAGTTAAAGTCACTGACGGAGGGCTGTTTGATCTTAAGAAAAAAAAAAAAAAGGAAAAGAAATCTGGGCACTTCCTTTCAGAACCCTGCAGGTGAAAGGTGAAGCCTGGACGCTGCCTTCCTAGGGGTAAATAGCAGCGGGTGGCAGCAGACATGTCACTTTAAAACGATGGCTTCCTCTCCCAGAGTCCTTTGGGAGTTAGGGAGTCCTCGCTCGGCAGCGATGATGGTAGCAGCGAGGTGTAGGAAGGGGGTGAACTTTGGGACCAGACAAAGCTGGATTTCAAACTAGTTTTGTGGCCTTGGGCAAGCTCACCACCCCACACTTATGCTCCTCTGGCATCATCTTGGGGAGAGAATGCCTGTCTCCCAGGAAGTGTGACACCGT
Source organism: Myrmecophaga tridactyla (assembly GCA_004026745.1). Lineage (NCBI taxonomy): Eukaryota > Metazoa > Chordata > Mammalia > Pilosa > Myrmecophagidae > Myrmecophaga > Myrmecophaga tridactyla. The sequence continues at coordinate 5,595 of PVIY010040410.1, forward strand.
GTGTGTGCTAACCAGGGCAAGGATTCCCTAACTGCCTCAACAGATAGAACCCGAAAGCTCAGCGGTGTCACCTAACATGAGTCGCCTATTCCGAATCCAGGGCAGGTCGAAGGCTCTGCTGTGCTTCCTCAGTTTGTCCGGGGCTGCCCGCTCTACCCCTGCCAGCCTAGCATCATTTAACTCTCAAAACTGTCCCGGGATGGTGGACAGCTTACACAGTCATGCAGACTCAGGGACCAAGACCCCTTCTGCCCCCTGATGACCCCCATCTCTACAAGTGGTGCCAGCTCATCCCTGCACCCAGCTTGCGGATGCTTGGGCTCACATGTGACACGTCCCTCTGCCACCTTTCTTCGGCTAGTCTTGTTGCACGACTTGCCTAACGCCGTGCTGCTTTCCATGTGCACGGGATGGGGAGGCGAGCCAGATGTAAGTGTGTGGACAGAGAGTGGTGTTCTCCATAAGTGTTTTGCTCCCCACCCTTCCTCGGAGGCCCACGGAAAATAGGGAGCCTAATAAAGTCCTGTGGACGTGTCAGATCTCAAAGCACCAAACACTCTGGGGAATAGCACTTTTTTCTTTTCTCTATTTTGCGGCTTCAAAGTGTTCTTTCTAAAGCACAGGTTTGATTATTTAGCTGCATTGTCTGAATGACTTGGGGGCATGGGGGAGACTACGGGTGGAGTGGGTTTGGACCCGGGACACTGGAGCTGCTTGTAAGATTTCCATTTAGCGGTTTTGAGCTTGGAGTTCAGGAATGAGAAGCAGCAGGTGGATATATTTGAAGGCTTGCTGCTGGGTTGAAATCTCTTTGAGGAGGGTTAAGAGCTGAGCCTGGGAGTAGTACATTGTTTGGAGGTCGAGCAGTTGGGAATAGCTGTCCCCAGGGTCTAAAAGGAGCATCCGGAGAGGTGGAAAGAGGGCCCAGGGAAAGCGATGTCCAGCGACTAACATGCTTCAGGAAGGAGAAGCCACACCGTGGCTGTGATGGGTGAAGCACGCTGAGATCTGAGAACCGACCCTTGGGTTTAGCAGCCTGGGGGCTGTTAGTGACCTTGGCATTAGCTGTCTGGGTGGAGTCAGTATGAAATGAAAACCCTGATTGAAGTGAGTGTAAGAGAGAATGGAAAGTTACAAATATTTTGCTTTTAGCAAAGGAGGGGTTTCCTCCTAAAATGGAACGTCTATCATATTTTTATACAGTTAATCTTATTTTCAATACAACATCAGAAATTCAACCCTTACAAAAATAATAAAGAGTAAGAGAGACAGGGTGGTGCAATGGTGGCTCAGTGGCAGAGTTTTCACCTGCCATGCCAGAGACCAGGTTCAATTCCTGGAGACTGCCCAAGCCAAAAAAAAAAAAAAAAGTAAAAGAGAGAGAAAGAGTAAGAATAAGATTGGAGAAAATAACTACGGGAAGCCCTTTCACAGAGTTTCGCTGTAAAGGCAAGCAGAGAAGTGGAGGGATAGCTAAAGAAGCTGTAGAACCAGATCATTTTCTTTTTCAGATGGAAAATATAGTATGTTTGAATTCAGATGCAAATGTTCCAATTAAGAGAGAAAAATTATGATGCAGGAGAGGAGAAAATTGCTGGGAAAAGGACGTAGAATACATGAGAGGGGGAGGGCTCTGGTACACGGAGGAAGAAGACAGAAGCGGGTATTTGGTTGTACGTATATCCAAAAAGGTGTGAAGATGAGCTGGTAGGGGTGCGTCGGGGGTGCTTTCTGATTGCTTCTGTTTTTTTCCCTTTTTTACCGTGGTAACAAATACAACTCAAAGCTCCCCACTTGAACCATGCTCAAGCACAGTCCAGCAGTATTGATTGCATTCACAGGATCACGCTGCCCGTTGCTGGTGTGAGCTCCCTCCACGGAAGCTGCGGGCAGACGGAGTGAGAAAGCAGGTCTCTCATGGCTGCTCCCGCTTGGTCCTGATACAGCCTGTGGCACCTCCCGCAGGCATTTGCAGAAGGATTGGTACTGACATCACGTCTGCCTTCAGCTTCAGCTGGCACCCATGGGCTCAAATAAGGTCTTCAAAGTAGGATGCAGCGGCCACTTGAAGGTTTTGGAGCGTGATAAGGAGCAGAGATGAGAAGCGGTGAATTCCAATTTGGGGGAGTATTTTACAGAACCCCCTCCTGCCTCAGGGTGGCCAATTTGGCATCCTCGCAGGCTGGCTGCTCTAACCGGACCCCCAAACCTCAGTGGCTTAATGTGATAAAGGTTTACTGTGTCTCCCATGCAGACCAGCGCAGACTGGTGGGCATCCTCTGTCATTCAGAGGCCGCAGCTCCTTCCACCTCAGCCGGGTTTCTCAGCCGGGCTGCGCAGACCTTTTGGAGCTGATGAATCTTTGTTGTGGGGGGCATCTTTGGTGGGAGGGTTTAGCAGCGTCCTCTACCCATGAGATGCCAGCGACAGTGTCTCCAGACATGGCCAGATGTCCCTGGGGGTCAGAGTTAGCTCCATTTGAAATCCACCGGCCTCCTCCGGAGCCTTAGGGTGCCACAGAGCCCCCCCACCTCTACTGGGAGGAGGGAGAGCCTTGGGGAGCACGGGGTGGGGGTGTCTTGCAAGCCAGGGCTGGAGGTGACAAATTGCCTGTCTACGCCTGTTCTGTTGAGCAGGCCAGCTCCCATGGCCACAGCTGATGGGGAGGGAGGCTGGAAATAGGGAATATTGTGTGCCTAGGAGGAAAGGGGAAAGGGTTGGTGTTCTAGTTTGCTAGTTGCCAGAATGCAATATACCAGAAACAGAATAGCTTTTAAAAGGGGGAATTTAATGAGTTGCTAGTTTACAGTTCTAAGGCCGAGAAAATGTCCCAATTAAAACAAGGCTATAGACATGTCCAATCTAAGGCATCCAGGGAAAGATACGGTGGTTCAAGAAGGCCGATGACGTTCAACGTTTCTCTCTCAGCTGGAAGGGCACATGACGAACATGGCGGTGTCTGCTGGCTTTCTTGTGTCTCTACCAAAAAAAAAAAGGGCTCTCTCCAAAATGTTTCCTCTTTTAAAGGATTCCAGCAAGGAACTCCACCTTCAGTGGGTGGAGACACACCTCCATGGAAATCATCTAATCAAAAGTTACCACCTACAATTGGGTGGGTCACATCTCCATGGAAGCAATCAAAATGCTCCCACCCAGCAATATTGAATGAGGATCAAAGGGCATGGCTTTTCTGGGGTCCACCACAGATTCAGACCAGCACAGTTGGGGACAATAGCCAGTCTGTTCCACAGGTGGGGAGAGTTCACGTGTTTTATTCCCGTTCTTGAAGACAACAGGACGTGAGCCTCGAGCTCCTCCAGGGAGCCGTGAGGGCTGTCCTCTCCCCTTCTTCCTCCCACAGGACACCACCGTCCCCTCCGATGGGGACAGGCACAAACCCAGCCTCAGAGGCAGTGTCCACTGTGTCCCCATGGCAGTGCCAGGGACAGCGCAGAGGCCAGAGGCCCCAGTCCGCACCTCGAGCAGCGTGTTTCCCAGCTGCATGCACGAGCCTTTCTCTTAGCAACTCTGCGGAGAGAGTGTCTGTGGGCACAGCTGCCACCCGCAGTCCAGTGGCCCTCAGCGGTCAGGCCCCACAGAGTGGGGGGTCCGGAGGGCAGGTGCGGCCGGGGAGCGGCTGCCGAGAGGAGGCGGTGGCCGCGGGAAACACCCAGACGTTTCCTGACTGGAGCAGCAGACCCGGCTGGAGAGTTCTGGAAGGCTGGAGTGCTAGAGCCGGAACGGAAAGGGAAACCTCCAAAGCTGTACAGGCCTTTGCTGTGGGTTTTGCAGAAGGGCTCCTCCAGCCCCCTGGGTGGGCTGGACGTGAGGTGTTGGCGCAGTCCCTGTAGGAAGACGGCGCCGTGAACTCTGAAGCTGTCCCTTTCTCCAGCGCATGCAGGGACCCCCCCTCCCCACCACAAATGCTTCCTGTGGTGTCACCGCGCGCTAATTAGAAAAGGAAAAACACCCTCTTGAGTCAAGACACACATCTCACCACCTGTTAGCATTAAGATTCGCCTTAAAGAAAGTTGGAAACTATAACGTTTTAAGCACAGTTTATAAGTCTAATTTCCTGTGTGTCACTCTCAGGCAATAAATGCTTCTCTGTGGGGGTGGGGGTGGGGGGCTGGGTGGGGGACAAAAGAAAGACAAAGCTCATTTAAGGCCTATTGGTTTATTTTCGGGCACTGCTGGAGGGCCCAGGCTGTGGCTCTGTCCTGACAGCACCCGCCTTGGGGAGCCCTCCCGCCTGCTCGAGCTTGGACACAATTCCCGGGCGGGCTGGGGCTGGGGCTGGGGCTGGGGTTGGGGTGTGGGCTGGGTGCGGGGGTCCTGGGGAGGGCGGGGTGGGGGGTGCTGAGGGGAATTGCCCTGGAGGCCGGGGCTGTGGGGACAGGGGCAGCCGGAGCCACTTCCAGACTGCCGGGAGCTGCCCCCACTCAGGGCCCGGTCAGAAGGCTTTCCTGCTCATCTGCTGCGAGCCGAAAAGTACCTGCTGCTTTTAACTCAGGGACTGTGGCAACTTGGTGCTGAGGTTGGGGTGGCAGAGCCATTGCTGGCAACTGCCGGGCCTCTCTTGCCCTCGTCGTGTTGACAGAGAAATCTGTTACCCAGCAGCTCTGCTTCCTCAAATTGCCCTTCCCTGAGGACTCGGGGAGGTGCTGGAGGAAATCACTGCTTTGCTGGGGAAAGCAGGCCTGCAGCCATGCTTGGGCGCTCAGCTGCCTCTTCGCCAGAAGGAAGGGGAGTGAGAGAGGGCCCCAGCTGGGGCATAGAGGGGTCCCCTGGGGAGCGGGGCCTGCTCCCATACAGGGCTCTGCCCAAGGCCTCCCCGGGCACACCCATCTCCAACGCTGGGCACCCCACGGGGTATAGACTTGCCCCCGTCTCAAAAGAAGGAAAGAGTTGATTGGGACCCTGACCGCAGGGTGTGTCCAGGGAGATAACAGGACATCTGTGCAGGGCCGGTCGAGGGACTTGAGCCCTTAGGTGTGCCCTCCCTCTGCGGCCGCTAGCCCAGCAGGCTCCCCGGTCCCTCGCTCTCCAGCTCTCTCCCCATTTAGCAACTGATTAAAAAGTTGAAAAAGTGATCTGACTTCAGCTAGAGAAGTGAAGGAAGCTGATCTAGATAGGACTAAGGTAACTCAGAACTCAGGGTAAAGGATGATGTGGTCTGTATTTAAAACTTCAACTTCAGTGTGAGACCAAAGGGAGACGTGTTTATTTGGTGCAAAATTTATATTTTGGGTAGCGCATTATCTAATTTAATTTGTATGGTCAATTTATTCAAACACCATAATTACGCGAAATCTTGAATAGGGCGTGAAATCTTGTTGGTTTGCACAGGTTACTGTGATGCCCTGATATATACCAGAGTTATTTGGGCAGAGAATAAAAAGGATCAGCAAAGTCCGTTTGGAGGACTGGGGAGAAAGGAGGAAATATTCAACTTCCCCATCTAGGGAATTCCTGATATTCTCGCAAGCAGTGGGGGCAACCAATTCACTAGGCTGAGCCCTCTATCTTGGGGTTCTTCCCTGTGAAACTTATCCCTGCAAAGGAGAGGCTAAGCCTACTTACAATTATGCCTAAAAGTCACCCCCAGAGAACCTCTTTTCTTGCTCACTTGTAGCCTCTCTAAGTCAACTCAGCAGGTGAACTCACTGCCCTCCCCCTCTATGTGGGACATGACTCCCAGGCATGAGCCGAGACCCAGCACCCTGGGATGAGAAAGCCTTCTTGTCCAAAAGGGGAAGAGAGAAATGAGACAAAAATAAAGTTTCAGTGGCTGAGAGATTTCAAACAGAGTCAAGAGGTTATCCTGGACGTTATTCTTATGCCTTACATAGAAATCCCTTTTTAGTTTATGGTGTATTGGAGTGGCTGGAGGGAAGCACCTGAAAATTGTTGAGCTGTGTCCCAGTAACCTTGATTCTTGAAGAGTGTATAACTATACAGCTTTTACAATGTGTCTTTGTGATTGTGAAAACCTTATGTCTGATGTTCCTTTTATCCAGAGTATGGACAGATGAGTAAAAAAATAATGATAAAAATAAATAAATAATGGGGGAGGGTGTTAAGGGGTAATAAAAAAACAGGTAGATTGAAATACTAGTGGTCAATGAGAGAGACGCGTAAGGGGTATGGAATGTATAAATTTTTCTTTTTATTTCTTTTTCTGGAGTGATGCAAATGTTCTAAAAATAATCATGGTGATGAAAACACAACTATGTGATGATACTGTGAGCCATCAATTGTGAACCGTGGATGGACTGTGTGTATGTGAAGAATTCTCAGTAAAAATATTAAAACAAAAAAAAGCAAACAAACAAAACACTTTTTGAACTTCTATTGGGAATGAGGGTTCAAAAGAGTAAGGCATGAATCCTGCTTTTAGGGTTCGTATTTGGGGGTTGGGAGGAAATGCATTTAGTTATACTTGAGCTTAAGGCAAACCATGCCACCTGTCCATGGCCAAGGGCCCCTGGAGACCTGTCTGCATGCCACCTTTCATCCAATGACCCATAGTCCACAGGCACAATAATTTAAAACCAATGAGATCTTGACTTCAGGGTCTGAGGGACACAGAGAAAGGAGATTGCATTCGTAACACCTGGCAAAGCCTCTGGAAATCCTTCTATAATAAAGCAATTCCAATCTCTTCCTAAAACCCAGCTTCTTGAATCCCTGACTTCCACCCATATCTCTCTGCCCTTGCCAGGGGAAATCCTGTGGCTGCTTTAGCTGCTCAGGTTTGTCAGCCTACCTGCCTCCCTTTTCACCCCTCAAGTGTGTTGGGGGCTTGCCCAGACCCTGGGGCCAGCCCTCGTAGGGGTATGGGAAGGGTCCTGGCTTTGAGGTATTTTTCCTTGTCAACCTTCAGCTGTGGTGCTCCATTGCGCCTGGGAACCCCTCGCCCCCGGCTCTTCTGCTCGGAGTAAGGCACAAGCTCCAGGTTTTCAAAGGAGGAGCAAAGCTCTGCCCTGCAGCACAGTGGCATCTGTGCCTTCCACAGAGCCCGTGAATAAGCAGCACTGAGGAATCCAGGCTGGGGGCTTCTCGAGGGCAGGGATTATTGCCTTCTGTCCCCAGCCTCAAGTTCCTAGCCCACAATCCAGCACAGAGTAAGGGCAAACTGCTGAGAACCAACTGAGAAATACTCTCTGAAAATGTGGAAAGGGATTAGGATACAAAGACATGTTTAGATCCTGTCTAAATAATGCCAGCGGGCACCTAGGGTGGGCAGTTGGGCCAGACGAGGTCTCAGTTCTCCTCTGCAGCCACCTCCAGGGCTGCAGCTCTCTCCCCACATCCCCTGCCCCTCCTCTGGAGCCCACATGTCCAGGAGAGGAAGGGACTGCTGCTTTAGATGAGCCTGGCCTGGCCCTGACTTCCCGAGTCGTCTCTTTCACGTCCTCTACTGCCACAGTCACCCGGCGAGGGTGCTGTCCTGGCCTTGTCATCAGTCCCCTGGACAAGTGGGCTCGGCACCTTAACTGGAATCAGTGACTTGCCTGGAGTCACCTAAAATGGCTCAAAACCAAAGCTATTGGGCAATGCACCGGTGGCTCAATGGCAGAGTTCTCGCCTGCCACGCCGGAGACCCGGATTCGATTCCCAGAGCCTGCCCATGTAAAAAAAACAAAGCTATTTGTCAACATCATTAGCCATTAGGGAAATATCATCTAAAACCACGGTGAGGTGGGTGACCACTGGGCTGACGACGCCATGGGGGCGTGGAAGACGAGGTCCTTGGAGGTGACCAGGCTCCCCCCAGGATGCTGCCAGGAGAACTGCGTGTCTCGGACGGAGAAGGGAATGATGCTAACAGTGATGGAACAAATAGAAACCCTTTAAAATAGGTCTACAGCTTTTTTTAATTTGGACAATTTCACAGCCTTAGAACTGTAAACTTGTATCTTAAAATAAATTCCCTGTTTTAAAAGCTAAATAAATAAAAAATAAAATAGGTCTACAGGCTTTGCTGCCTGTAAGAAAAGAACATTCCCTACCATTTACGTAGATTCACGAAAAGAAAATGCAAGGTGGGATGTTATTTCCAAATCACAGATGAAGAATATTTTTTAAAATGTGGCATAGGGAACAAATGAAGAGTCAATACTGGGAAAAGAAAGAGGCAGAAGACAATTTGTGAAGAGAAAGGAACCTGGAAGAAGCAAAGAAGATTACCATTTAAAATAATCTAATAAACAATAAACAAATAATAGGGACAATAATGGGTAAAATACATTGAGGAGATAGAAATACTGCTGGTCAATGAGAGGGAGGAGTAAGGGCCATGGGATATATGAGCTTTTTCTGTTTATTTCTTTTTCTGGAGTGATGCAAATATTCTAAAAATGATCATGGTGATGAATATACAACTATGTGATGATATTGTGAGCCATTGATTATACACCATGTATGGACTGTATGCGTGTGAAGATTTGATAATAAAATATTTAAAAAAAAAAGATCCAAGTTATCCAGAGCCAAAATGTGTGAAGATTGATGCATGAGGAGCCTACAAGGGCCAAAGACTAAAGGTGTTTGGCTGGGTCGACAGCCTGCACAGGCAAGGAAAGAATGTAAAGTTTCTGGTGGTACAAGATGGTAGGGGCTCCTGCAGCGGGCCGTGTCGGACGAGCTGTGACTGTGCTACGGCAGGCTGGTTCTGTCCTCCGAGAGCAGTGTCGCCGTGTATGGAGCTCTAAATCTCACGCCAGAGGGCAGACAGGCTCCAGGGGGCCGTGAGCTGAGTGTGACTTCTGGGCACTAATCGGGTTGGCCCTGCTGGAGGGGCCGATAACCGGGTCAGCAAAGACTCCGATGCTGACGGGTCCATGGGGTCTTGAACAGGGTGTGAGATTTTGTTTGTTTGTCCAGGTTAGCGTAGTATTACGACACATCCCCGAATAATTTGGGTAGTGAATGAAGAAGTATTTGCAAGGTCCCCTGGGGACACTGGGAAGAAAGGAGGAAATATTAAACTTCCCCATTTGGAGAGTTCCTGATATTCTCTCAAGCAGTTGGGACCAAAATACGAACCTGATGTTTGTCCCACTTAACAACAGACACGTGATGATTCGAGAAGAAAACATGTCCAAAATCTTAAAAGCACAGCCCTCGGTCACCAGGTGCTTTAGAGACCACGTCTGTGATAGGGGATGCTATGAAGCTACCCCTCCGACATCAGTGCAAACACAAGTGGAAGGTGGCATTACACTCAAGTGTGACTGTTTGGGGAGGACGCGTTTTGACTCAGTCCTTTCAGTTGCACCTGGAGACCTGCCCCCCAGCTCTGGACGATGTGTTCTGCGTCGCCCCGTCCTATGGGGCCCATCAGTCCAGGACACACCGGCACCTGGCAGAATACACTCACGCTGAAACAGAGGGCCCCTTCCCGGCCTTTGAGGGGCTTCTGAGCCGATGGGAGGATGTGGTTTGTGCGTGGTAGATAGAGCTCTGACATCATCTGCAACGAGCATATTTTCAATCCACAAGTATTTTGTTTTTTTACACCTCTTATGCCATGAATTCAGAGGGAATAGGTTCCAAAGCTGAGAATCCTTTCCACTGGTTCTCACCAAGTGTGCTTCCCTGAGTGGGGCAGGCTGGCCCGTCAGCTGAACCCAGGGGTCTTTCTCTTTAGCTTCCTTTTTTTCCTGATCATTTTCCTTTACACGTTTCAGGAAGTCATCTCGGCTCTTATAGTGCGTCATATGCTCGATACACGCATTAATTCTCTTGGCAAGAATCCTGCCCTTCACTTGTTTGTTCACAGCAAAGCCAACAGCGTGCTGGGTACCATCACAGACCTGCCCAGTTCTGCCGTGGTAACATCTGTGGGCATTCCTTTTTGAACAGTACCCATTCCCTTGATGTTCACAATATTGCCTTTCCTGTAGATTCGCACGTATGTGGCCAGAGGGGCAGCAACATGTTTCCTGAAAGGCCTAGAAAACAAACAGCAGCTGCCTCTCCTCTCTCCCTTTGTGTTTGTCATCTGGGCAAATTACTGAAAGATGGCAGATCCGGCCAAAAGCCATTGTGTGGCTAAAAGAACACAGTATAAAGAAAGAGGGTGGAACTTTCTATGAATCTGGAGAAGACATCTCCTGAGAGATTGATGGTAGACACCATTAATGGGCCAATCCTGCTGCACTGATTTCCTGTAGCAAGCAAATCCTGTATGTGGTGACGTCCTGAGGACTCCCTCTCACTGAGCCTGTTGGCGTATTGATGCCCGATGCTGGTGAGATTGTGGGAGGCTCAATGCGTACCTGGGATAGTGAAGGAATGCTGGCAGGCTATAAAAGGGAAGGGATTACCCCATACCCTATTACTGGTACATAGATCAGAGAGGATATGTTCTCATGGAGGATATGGCTTAGGCTTGGAACGATTCTTGACTTGGATTCGAATAGGTATCACATCAGAGAGCTATGCTTATAGCCTCCATGTGTCCAGCACTGCAAGCCATGACCCGTCCTCCTGAAGCATTAGGAAAGAACATGGTTCATGAAATGAGCAGGCTGCCTCTTAAAAATGAAGTCAAAATCTTCCTTCTTTTTCTGCTCCATTGGGGTATAACTTTCAGCTTTCTCTTTCTGTTTTCTATCCCTGCTACCATAAAAAGTAGTCCAAATCACTTGAACATCAAGTGATATTGATGTTGTCTTTCTTTTTGTATGCTGTATGGCGGAGTCATAGTTCATTATTTTTCCATGTGAGTTATCCCACTATTGCAGCACCATTTGTTGAATTTTTTTGTTTGTTTTTGGGGGAAGTGCATGGACGGGGAATTGAACCCGGGTCTCCTGCATGGCAGGCAAGAATTCTACCACTGAACTAGCCTTGCATCCTCCTGATGTCGTCATTTTAAGAAAACAAAATCCATTAAAAAGTTTTGGCATATAGCCCTGCAGATACGGATTCATTTCAGCACTTTGTTATACAGATACTCCATGTTATTTTAATTAAACAGTTTTAAATGATGCGCTAAGGCATCCTAATAACTTAATCTTTCTGTCCTTTTAAGTGTAACCAGAATTTAATTTATATAATTTTATTCTGTCAATGAGTTAAAAATCTTGGGGAAGGCGGTGTGATGGTGGTTCCGTGGCAGAATCCTTGCATGCCATGCCACAGATCCGGGTTTGATTCCCAGAGCCTGCCCATGCCAAAAAAAAAAAAATCTTGGGGAAAAATTGATAATATGGGTGTGAAAATTTTCTAATGTTAGAACTGGATATAATTCGGCAGTAGATCCTCGGATCAAATTAATAGTCTTTTGCAACGATTATTAATCTTTTCTAACCTGTTCAGCTGCTTATAATTCTAAAGCATATAAGTAACACAGAAGAATTTGTAAAAATGGCATTGTCTTCAAAAATTTAAAGTAACAGCATGATTCTTTTTTAGTAGTTAAATGAGTCACATCTCTCCTAGATTGGTTTATGCTAAAGAGGCAGACTGACCTTCCCAAGTAATTAAGAGTAAGTGAGTTTTTAAATAATTTGTAGCTGGACCTTAATAACAACTGTTAGTGCTTGAGTTGTCTCCACCCTGTCCTCAGATCTAATCTATGTCATTTTATTAACTTGCGGCAGGCTTATTGAATGATTTCTTTTCAGATTTGGTTAATTTCTCCCCCCAAAAATGCATGTCATGTATTCTCAAGAGGCTGTATTTCCAGTAATCAATAAATGGACACATGTAAAGTAAAAAATGCACACAGCGAGATACCGCTTCACACCTACCAGAATGGTTATTGTTAAAAAAAGCAGAAAATAGCAAGTGCTGGCAAGGACACAGAGAAACAGGAACACTTGGACATGTTGGTGGGAATGTAAAATGGTATAGCCACAGATGGTGGTACCTCAGGAAGTTACTCACAGAATCATCGTATGACCCGGCAACCCCACTTTTAAGTATATACTTCCAAAAATGAAAGTAGGGACTCAGACAGATATCTGTACCCCAGTGTTCATAGCAGCATTATCTACAACAGCCAAAAGGTGGAAGCAATACGAATATCCCTCAGTGGATGAATGGATAAACAGAACATGGTATATGAACATAGTGGGCTATTAGTCAGCCTTAACAAAGAAAGAAGTTCTGATGCATGTGACAATACGGATGAGTTTTGGAGACATCATGTTGAGTGTAATAAGCCAGATGCAAAAGGACAGATATTGTATGATCTCATTTAACATTAAATATTAAGAATATGCAAGTCTATAGTGACAGAAAGAAGATTATAGCTTACAGGGGCAAAGGATAGGTCAAACCTACTTAAAATTAAACCTAAGTGTCACCCCCAAGAAAACCTCTTTTGTTGCTCAGATATGGCCTCTCTCTTTCAGCCAATGTGACGAGCAAACTCACTGCCCTCCCCCTCTCTACGTGGGACATGACTCCCAGGGGTGTGGACCTTCCTGGCAACGTGGGACAGGAATCCTAGAATGAACTGGGGCTCAGCATCAAGGAATTGAGAAAACCTTCTTAACCAAAACGGGTAAGAGTGAAATGAGACAAAATAAAGTGTCAGTGGATGAGAGATTTCAGAGTCGAGAGGTTATCCTGGAGGTTATTCTTATACATTATACAGATAACCCTTTTTATAAGGTGTATTAGAGAGGCTAGAGGGAAGTGCCTGAAAGTGTAGAGCTGTGTTCCAGTAGCCATGATTATTGAAGATGATTGTATAATGATATAGCTTTCGCAGTGTGACTGTGTGATTGTGAAAACCTTGTGTCTGATGCTCCTTTTATCTACGGTATTAACAGATAAGAAAAAATATGGATTAAAAAAAATGAAAGCTGTTATTTGCTGGGCAATGTGCTGGAAGCCCACATACAATTTCTAATGCCCTCACCAATACTATGAGTGGATGTTCTTGGTATAATTGTCCCTGTCTTGAAAATAAGGAAAGTCAGGCTTAGAGAAGCTAAGCAAAATTGTCCAAGGTTAAGCAACCAATGATGAATACAATCAGGTTTTGAATTCAGCTCCTTGGGTTCCAAAGCCTGGGCTTTTGGCCATGCCCCTGTTGCCCCTGGTAGCTGAATGAACAGCTGCTCTTTCCTTTTGCTAGAGAAGGGGAGGAGCAGCCAGTGACCAGGTCCTGCAGGCAGGCTGTCTCCGTGGGGCAGCTGAAACAGGAGTGCTTCCACCTGGAGTCGCAAACAGGCAGGCGAGAAGAGGGCCCATGGCCCTCAGGGGCAAAGATGGGGAGGAAAAGGGGGGCCATTATAATTGTCAGGATATCATTCTGTCAGCCTCTGCGTGAAGATGGGAGGCTGCCCTGCCCGGAACGTTCCAGACCCCAGGCCAGGAGGGAAGCTGGAGGATCCTTCCCAGACCTCAGAGCTCCCAGATGGGGCGGGGGCTGCCCACTCTGGATTTCTGTCTCGACAAGCTACTGTGAACATTTTACATGAATGGCACATATCAGAGTCAACTGGATTTAATTCAGCCTTTGTTCAGCACCATTCCTGGCCGGTGCTGGACAGGGGGTGCTGGAGATGAGGAGCCCAACAGGACGCAGCCCTCGCAAGCCCAGCCCAGTGGGGAGGCGGGAAGCAGCACTTCTGGAAGAAAGGGTAAAGGCCCCACCACACACTAGGTCACAGCAGAAAGGCGGGAGCAATTCATGGGTATTTCGGGACTAACCTGTCCAATCAAAAGGTGTAAGGATTGTGCGAGTTTCTGGTTTGTTTGGATTTTGTTTATATTAAAAACAGACACGGGGAGACAACCAATTCAATAGGCTGGGCCCTCAATCTTGGGGCCTGCCCCTATGAAGTTTACTCCTGCATAGGAGAAGCCAAACCTTCTGGTAGTTATGCCTAAGAGTCACCCCCAGAGAACCTTGCTTGTTGTTCAGTTGTGGCCTCTCTCCAAGCCCACTCAGCAGGTGAGCTCACTGTCCTCACCCCCCACGTGGGACATGACGCCCAGGGGTGTAAACCTCCCTGGCAACGTGGGACAGGACTCCCGGGGATGAGCCGGGACCTGGCATCATGGGATTGAGAAAGCCTTCTTGACCAAAAGGGGGAAGAGAGAAATGAGACAAAATGAAGTGTCAGTGGCTGAGAGATTTTGAACAGAGTTGAGAGGTTATCCTGGAAGTCAATCTCATGTATTATGTAGATATCCCCCCCTTTTTTAAGTGTATTGGAGTGGCTGGAGAGAAGTACGTAAAACTGTTGAACTGTGTTCCAGTAGCCTAGATTCTTGAAGAAAACCATATACCTGTACAGCTTTTACAATGTGACTGTGTGATTGTGAAAACCTTGTATCTGATGCTCCTTTTACCCAAACAGATGAGTAAAAAAATAAGTAAATAAGGATAATAAATAAATAATAAGGGGGAGATAAAAGGTAAAATTTGAGTATATTGAAATACTGTAGGTCAATGAGAGGGAGGGGTAAGGGGTATGGGATGTGTGAGTTCTATTTTTTTCTTCTTATTTCTTTTTCTGTAGTGATACAAATGTTCTGAAGTTGATCATGGTGAAGGCTGTACAACTATGTGATGATATTGTGAGCTATTGATTGTATAATATGCTTGGACCTGTGTGTGGGTGTGTGGACATTTCCCCATACAAATATTTAAGCAAACAAACAAACAAGCTGTTTTGTATACATGGGGTTATGGAGGCTGCACACCCCAGGCACAGGAGGGGCCAGCTTGTTCCCACAGAGAAAACTCACCCACCTCCCCACTTGCTCTGAACTCGCAAGTACTGACAGAGGCGAGGAGGGAAAAGAAAAGGGGTAGAGGACAAGGAGACCTTGCCTTCAATTTAGTGTGTTCCTCAAACGTTGGTTAGCAAGCGCCAGCCTCCGTTTCAATTCAGTACACAACTTTGGGGTCCTCTGTGCTTTACACACGTCATCCAACGTAGAGCCTGGACGCCACTGCCCTGTGTTGTGGGGTGGAAAGCGGGAGATCTAGCTTCCAGCACTGGCTTCCAGAAGGGGCAAGCTCTGTGGGGCCTTGCTTTCAGGGTCAGAGCCCTTTCCTTGGGTCCTCAGGGTGGTCTCCTTGCCCTGGCAAGATGCTGGAATGCAACTTCCCTCCCTCCTCCAAATCCTCAGGAGAGGAAGGGGCCTCGGGCTGCAGACCACAGAGAGGTCGGAGAGGTCGGGGTCTGCAGAGACCATGGAGCTCTGTCCCCACAGGGAGGGCCCCGTAGGCCAGGGATGGCTGTGGGTGTGACCTGTACTGGCATCCCCAAGTCACTGGCCATCAGCCCACCCTGGGCCCAGATTTCACCCCCATGGATGAGTGTAGGATTGAATCCACAGGAAAAGGAGCGGCTGGAGTAGGGCCACCACGAGGTGCCCGCAGGGGAGGCCTGACTGCTCCAAGCACAGATTAGTTCATAAGTGGATTCACAGCCATCAGAGCTGGGGAGAACAGAAGGCACCGGTCCAGCCTCCTCAAGGGGTGATGGCAAAGCTTGGCCCAGAGAGGGCAAGGCATGTGCCTGGGGCCACACAGCAGCTTAGCTCGCTGCACTATTGCACTGAGGTGCGTTCTGCTCTGAAAAGCTCGCAGGGTACAGAGTCCCTCATTGGCCTCTGCTTGGGCTTAGGTTCCAGAAATTCATGGATGTAGATTTCAGTTTTTTATAAGCGAATGCTGAAATTCAGGCATCTTTTGTTCTGCTTGATCCTGGAGGGGTAATTTGAGGGACTTCAGATCTTGCTTAAGCAGCTTTACATCTTGATGAAATGCTGATTTTCATATTGTTTTCAAACTGCACAGTTGCAGAAGCTGGGCGGCACATGCGAGCAGGATATTTTGAAGGAAGAATTCATACTCTAAATCCTTGGAGACAAGTCCAAGGGCGAAGGAAGAGGTGACACAAGTGCTGAGGTTTTACTCCGTCTACTTGGCTTCCAGGGTCGGGGACCTGCCGCAGTGGCTGTGTGTCCTCAGAAGACAGCCACCCACTCTGGGCCTCGGATCCTCATTCTCCAAGTGGACGTGCCCACACCTCCTCCTAGGGCCCACTGGACAGGACGCAAAGGAAGTGCCCCCCTGAGTGGAGGAGATGGGCAACGGAGCACACTTTGTCTGTGAGCGACAAGGGAATGGATGGCGGTAGCATGACTCAGCGAGGCTGGGAGACTCTTGGGAGACTCCTTGACTCTCAGACAAGGCGGCGACTCCGCTGCTGTCGTCAGGGCAGTGGCCATGTGCGAGGAGGAGGGGGCCTGGGATCCTTGTCTGGGGGGGCTGGGGAAGGGCCCCGGACCAGGAGTCCGGACTGGGGTCCTGGCTGTGCGGCCGCCGGTGGCTGTGTGCCTCTCGGGCTTGTCGTCGGGATGCAAGTCAGTAGGGCCGGAGCTGAGGCGGCCTCTGTGCCAGGACCCTTGGCCCCCTTGCAGCAGGCCTCGTGCAGGATGCATGCATTTGGAATCGGTAGATTAGCAACGGCTGTTTCAGAATTGGGGGGTGCTCAGCCTGGCCCGGCGGGGTCCCTTCCATAGAGTATGGGGTTAGCATTGCTGGCCTGGAACGGGGTCTGGCCGGGCCTGGGCTCCATGCGGGCACCCGGTGCTGACTCGGGCCACATGAGCTCTCAGCTGGCCACGGCTTTGACACCAGATGAGACGTCACAAAATCAGGCCAGGTCCGCATGATGTTGGCGTCTCCCAGAGAGAGCGCTTCGTTAACTGCCTGGGCAGCTGGGAGCGGGGCTGCTGCCGGGGCTGCACGTCCCCACCTTGGGCAGTGTGACCAGTGTCTCCTGGACCCGGCCAGCACGTGGCCGGGGAGGCAGGAC
>PVIY010040411.1:0-22396 GCA_004026745.1 Myrmecophaga tridactyla
AGCACTTACAATTATGTGGGATTGTGAATGTGTACTAAAATGGTGATTCAGGGAATTGAGTTCATGGGTGATTGTTACTTTGCACTATTTTCTTTTCCTTTTTTTAAAAATTCTCTCCCTCAAATCTGATAATCAATTACCACATACGTACTAGGATGTTTTTCATTTTGGTATTGCTCATGCATGGAAACTCTCTACACAGTTTAAATTTAGGAACTTTTCAACAGTCTTCAATACCAAACACATCAAATGCATCCATCAGAGGCCAACACAGGCTAATCATCAAAATCACCAGAATGATTTAATCAGCCATGGAAGAATCTGGTTAATTTACAGATTTAAAAGAGTAAGGAGATTTTTAATATTCAAGGAGATAAGTTTGATAACTGAAGCTTGTAATAAATCAAAACCTTACTAGATGCACAGGAGACAAAAAACATGTTTATACGAGGATACTTTCCTAGATCATGTATTCATCCATTTATATAACAAACAATAAGCACTTACTATGTGTCAGAAACTCCCAGGTTTTGCCAATACCACAAGGAACGCCAATATGCTAAAGACTTACCTGCTCACGGTTTCATTTTAGCAAGAGAGGGAAACAATAAAAAATAAATAGGTGAATAATATAGTATACTAGAAGATGTTAAATATTAAGAAGAAATACAAAGCCTGGCAAGAGGAACAGAGCTTCTAGGCACAGGGCTTGCCATTTAAAAAGGGTAATAAAGAAATGTAAAATTCAGAGAAAATTATATTTGAACAAAGACTTTAATGAAGAAAAGGAACGAGACATGCAGATTTGGGGCATAAAAGCATTGAAGGCAAAGGGGAGAGCAAGGGGAAAGACCTTGAGGCAGGAAGGAACATGTCTTGCATGTTAACAAATGAGAAAAGGAAATTAGAGCAGAGAGCTATTGGAGGGGGTTTACAGATTCTTATTAAGATATTGAATCTTGAGTAAGCTGGGGAGGCATTTTGCAGACTGTCACACAGTTGAGAAGAAAAACACAAAAGAAGCTCTACTACTGTGAGCTTAGTATTTTTCTAAAAGTATATACAAAATTCTAGAAATACATATTTTTTTCCATAGAAGAACTAGGCAGTTCAGGACCCCACCTTTATTTTGTTTTATCATATTATCTGATTTCAATGCCCACAAGAACACTTCAACCAAATCACAGTCTTCTAAGATGCTTGGAGCGGTAGATCAAATCAGGTACCCCAGCAAAAGCATATTCTTAATCTTAATCTGCATTCCTTCAGGTTTGGACTCATATGTAAGCAGAACCTCCACTTGAAGATATTGTTTGTTAATGTGTAGCCAACTGAATGTGAGTGGGTCTTGATCCATGTTACTGGAGGCCTTACAGAGATAAGAAACCAGAAGGCAGAAGGCGGAGAAACAAAAGAGGAGCCAGACGCTGGAAGTGATTAATGGAAAACTGGAAAAGCAGACACAGGGAGAATACATTACCCTGTGACTGAAGGCAGAGGTATAAGCCAAGGAGCCCCAACGATGGCTAGCAGCCAGCAACAGAATTCTACAGCCTTCAGGTTTGCTGACATCTTCATGCTGGACTTTCTCTAGCCTCAAAATTATGAGTCAATAAATTACTGTTGTTAAACCAAAACCAGTAATTGTGACAGCAGTTCTGGAAAACTAAGACACGTGACATTATCAAATGCAGTACTTATTCTTTTGAAATTATTTTTACATGCCCCTCTCAAGGTCACAGCCTGTTTCTTTTCACACACTATCATAAGCCACCCTCATAATTTAACCATCATTATGATGTCCGTGTGGGAACACAGGACACGGAAGATAACTGAAATGACATGGTCTCTGAAGTTGTAAGAAAAGATAAAGATATCCAAGAGTGATGTTGAAATACTCTGAACAATGACCGGAAGTGAAAGATATCAGCCAGCTATGTGACTAGGTGCATAGATAGTGAAAATAAAGGCAGTATAGAGTAAATTGTTCAAGTGTAGTGAAAGAAAATGGGCAGCAAACTGGTGTTAGGGTTGGAGCTCAGTCACGAGTCCATGGATGGCCATAAAACTATTAAGAGGCTGCTGTGTCTGGATGCCTGATCTTCAAGTGACTTGGATTTTAAGAAGATCAAAAAATCGGCCATTAAAGAGTCACTGACAACCAGAGAAAGGCTGACTTTCTGATAGATACAAGGTGGGGAAAGGAAGAAGGAAGCTGAAACACAAATGGTATAAGATAAGAAGTTTTTAAAGTTTATTAACAACCACATTTGATAAAGCATGCAAAGTATACTTAGTATACTGCCTGGATTAAGCTAATGGTTAAACAAATATAAATTGTCCCTACCCTTATGTCAAAGAGGTACTTATAGCATAGTTCCACACGGCACAATTCTTGAACTCAGACAGATTTTGGTTTTAGTGTCATTCCTATTACATACTAGATTGTGACTGTTTCAAGATTCTGTCTTCCCATTTATAAACTGAGGTAATAGTCGTATCTATTGGTAATGGTTACTCAAAGAAAAAAAATACATAATTTTTTTCTAATTTGGCACGCAATAACTAATTGTTAAATATGACACCTATTATGTTTTTAATAAATATCAGCTAAGTAAATTAAGTATATTAGTTTCCAAGAGTTGCCTTAAAAATATATCACAAATTGCATAGCTTAAAACAATATAAATTTATTCTCTCACACTTCTGGAGTCTAGAAGTCTGAAATCAAGATGTCTTCAAGGCCATATTCCTTCTGACAGCTCTAGGGAAGAAGTCTTCTTTGCCTCTTCTGAGCTGGTGGCTCCAGGAATTGCTTTGCTTACAGCAGCCTCAGTCTTACTTCTGCCTCTATTTTCATCTGGCCTTTCTCTTTCTATGTCGCCAAATCTCTCTCTCCTTATAAGAACATCAGTTGTGGAATTTAACGCCCATCCTAATCCACTATGTCAATTTAGCTTGATTACATCTGCCAAGACCCTGTTTCCAAATAAGGTTATGTTCACAGATACCAGGGCTGAGGATGCCACCCTGTCTTTTGGGGGACACAATTGAACCCACAGCATAAGTAAAGTTTAAGACTTCTGTCCTTTCATTTGGTGGTCAGCAATAAAGGACAGGAGAAATAAAGGAAGAGCTTTGGTGATCTTGAACTATTAATGAATATAATATTTAAAAAAATGAATATTGGAGAAAGCAATCTATAGTACTGTTTAAACGATTTTACTGATTTGAAAGAAGAGAGTTCTGAATGATTCAGAACTGATAAAATATTTGGCAAGTGAGCTATGCCCTTTGCTTTGAATATTTTTTAATAAAAGCATTATCACATATCGGCACCACTTCATTGTTCTCTAAAAGTGTAGAACAGCTGTGATTATCACCACTAAACAACAGTTCAGAGCTAAGAAACTGGGATTGGAATGGGCATTATTGCAATTACCCGAGATATTAAATTAGATAAGCATTCCCTCTTATTTTTTAACTCACTTAAGAAGCGAAATCATAGTAACACTGAGCCTTGTAGGGAGATATTGGTAATACAAACAATACAAACAAAGCTTTGGAGGGGAGATTTCAGTAGAATACAATTACTCTACTGCCTCCATCTATTGCAGGGTATCAATTAAGAATTGGAGCTCATTACTTTCTATCCTTGAAAAGGGAAGTGCTATAAGAACTCTATTCCCTTATTCACCTGTTCAACTTCTCTGAAGAAACATTTATTGAGCACTGCTGTAACAAGTGTTTGGTATGTAAAATATGGCTTAAAATTAAAAATTTCACAACCTAGGCAGAATGAGAATACCACTTTGGTAGGACTGAATGAGAAAACTGATGTAGAATTTAAAAGAGAGGAAAATTACACTCAAGCTGTGGGAACAGGAGAGGCTTCATGGTAGGTGGTGACTATTGAATTAAGTGTTGACAGCAAGATATTAGCAATGGAGAGTGGAAGGGAAAAGGACAGAACATTTTAGCCCCAAGGGCAGTGTAAACCAAAATTCTGAAGCAGTAATGCAGGAGACTTGTTTAAAAAACATTCATCTTGTTTGATTTTTTCATCCGTGATATAACACAAAGTGAAAGAAGAAGTAAGGATGTACATGTAATCTAAACTTCAGATGATTACATATTTTTCTTTCCTTAATTTGTACAGTAAATTGATTTTTAATGTTAAGCCAAAAATGCATTCTGTACTAAATTCTTCCCTTGATCATGATAAATTATCTATTTAAAATATAGTTTGATTTGAATTGAGAAACTTGGTTTAGAATTTTTCTTGTGTTTTCAGGAGGGATACTTACCTGTCATCTTGAGATTTCTTTATCTGTTTTTTGATGTCAAATTAATACAGGCCTTACAGAACAAGTTGGGAAATATTTCTTCCCCTTCAATTTTCTGAAAACTTTTATGTGGAATTGGTATTATTTTTTCCTTAATGGTTTGATAAAATTCACCATTGACATCATCTGACCTGGATTTTTATTTGTGGGAAGGTTTGTAACAGTTCAATTTGTTTAATACAAATAGATCTATTCATATTATCTATTTCTCTTTGAGCTTTTGTAGTTTTTATATTTCATGGAATTTGACCATTTATTCTAAATTGTAAAATTTGTTGGCATAAAATAGTGCATAATATTTCATTATTTTCCTCTTAATATCTATATAATCAGTAGTAATGACATGCTTGATAATGCTTTTTTGTGTCTTTTTGTCTTTTATCCTGACAAGTCTGTTTTGAATTTTGTCAATATTATTGATCTTAACAAATAAAGTTTAGATAATTGTTTTTCTGTTCTCTGTTTCATTGATTTACACTTTGATTTTATTGTTTCCTTTACTCTTGCATACCTTGGGATTAAATCTCTCTTCTTTTTTTGAGTTTCTGAGGTTATTGATTTAAGACATTTCTTCTTTTCCAATATAGGTGCTTAGTGCTATAAAATGTCCCTCTCTATGCTAACATTTCAAAAATTTTAATATGTTGTATATTCAATTTTCATTTCTTTCAAAATACTTTCTAATTTCTGGTTTGATCTTATTTGATCCATGGATTATTTAGAAGTGTTAGTTTGTAAATACTTAGGGCTACAGATTGAATTGTGTTTCCAAGTTTGGACAAGTTCTTAGTTTTGGTCCATGTTCTCGTGGGCATAGACCTATTGAAAATGGGTCTCTTCAAGATGTAACCTCAATTAATAAAGCCTAACTTGATTTAGATTAATCCAGGTTACTGGAGTCCTTTACAAGTAGAGTCAGTTGGAGAAAGAAGTCACTAGGACCTGCTAGAATCTGGATGTCAAGGGAACTCAGAGGAGGGAGAAGATGACCAGATGGCCATGTGCACCGACATGTGACAGAGAAAACAAGAAAGCACAAAGATGGCAGGTTGTCCAGAGATACCGAACTCAGGGGGAAGCAAGCCTTCTAGTCTCTGAAACCATGAGCCAATAACTTACCATTGTTAAACAAATCCTTGGTATGGTATTTGTTTCAACAACCAGGAAACTAAAACTGAGGCATTTTCCAGAGATCCTTCTGTAACTGATTTCTAATTTAATTCTGTATTTGTCACAGGACAAACTTTGCGTGACTTTAATCCTTATTTATTAATTGTTACCTGTTCTACTGAGAAGAATATTGTCTATCTTGGTAAATTTTCATTGTGTACTTGAGAGGAATGTGTATTCTGATGGCGATGGATAGAATGTTGTACAAGTGTCAATGAGATCATGTTAAGGGACAGTTTTGTTGAAGTCAATTTTAGTGACATATATGTATTATGTATAGACATACTAAGTATTTGTCTATATTTTAAATAATTGAGAGTGAGTATTAAAACCCTGACTGTAACTGTGGTTTTGTCTATTTCTCTTTGTATCTATATCAGATTTTTCTTCATTTATTTTGAAGCTCAGCTATTAGAAGCATGAATGTCTAGTATTTCTATATCTCCTTGATTATTTGGCTCCTTTATCATTATGAAATGACATTCTTTATTCATGGTGGTATTCTCTACTCTGACATCTACTTAGTCAGCTATAATAAAACAACTTCATCTTTTCTTTGGTTGGTGTTAGCATGCTATATCTTTTTCAGTCCTTTTATTTTTTAACTTTTTAGTCTCTCTCTATATAACATTACTGTTTAAAATATTTTTCACTGTTTCATTTTGAACAGTTTCTATCACTACATTTTCAATTTTACTAATCCTATTTTTTTCTGCAATTTCTAATCTGCTTTTAATCATATAAGTGTATTTTCACTGATTATTGTATTTCTCATCTCTAGAATGAAATGCTATATATGTATATAGATGATATGTGTGCGTGTATTTCATGTCTCTACTTAACTTTTCAACAACAGTTTTCATGTCCTTTCCTGCTAATTTTTCTTTTTCACTTTTTTCTTATTGTGAAAAGCAACATATATACAAAAAGTAATAAATTTCAAAGCACACTACAATTAGTTGTAGAACAGATTTCATAGTTTGGTATGGGTTACAATTCCACAATTCTAGGTTTTTACTTCTTGCTGCTTCAAGACACTGGAGACTTAAGGAAATATCAACATAATGATTCAGCAGTCATACTCATTTGTTAAATCCTGTCTTCTCTGTTATAACTCCATGCCCTTTGATCTTTCTCCCAGTTGTTAGGAGTATTTGGACTATGCCCATTCTGACTTTTTCATGTTGGAAAGGACTGCTGATAAATGGGATAAGGAAATAGAGCTTGTTGATGTTCTGGAGAGGCCGGCCCCTCCAGGTTTCATGATTTTTCTGGCCTAAGAACCCACTTGAAAGTTGCAGGTTTCTGGAAAGTAGTCATAGTACATGCAACCTTGTGGAATCTCAGATAAAGTCCTAGGTGTTCTTAGGGTTGACAGGAATGGTTTTGTTTGGTGTTTGACAAACCATGATAAGTCGCAATATCTATCTATCAAGTAGAGTCCAGAGTAGCCCCTCAACTCTATTTGAACTTTCTCAGTCACTGATATCCTACTCGTATGTTTGTATGTTTGTTTGTCAAGATTTACAATCTGATATCCTACTTACTACAATTCTTGCCCCCTTTTGATCAGGAAGGCATTGTTGTTCTCATGGTGCCAGGGCCGGGCTCATCCCTGGGGATCATATCCCACATTGTCAGGGAGAATTTCATCCTTGGATACCTTATGCCACATAAGGGGTAGTTTTCTGCTAATTCTACTGTGTGTCATTTCTGGGTCTCTTTTGTTTGACTGATTATTCTATTATTCTCTTTATAGGCAATTCTTCTGTGCATGCCTGGTAATCTTTGATTGGATACCAGACATGGCAAATTTTACATTGTTGAAGGTTTGATATTTTTATTTTCCTATGAATATTTTGAGTATTCTTTTGAAAACAGTTAAATGACTTGGAAAAGTTGAATCTTTTGAGTTGCTTTTCTGATTGATCAGGCAGTGTTCAGTATAGAGATAATTATTGACCAACATAAAGCAAGACTTTCCTGTATTATAACCAATACACCTAGAATTTTTCCAAGTACAATGATGGGCACAAACACCATGCCCAGCCCTCCATGAGTGCCAGACACTGTTGTCTCTCATGTGTTTGAGTGGTTCTTTCCCCAGTTTTCTGGGGTTTCCTTATAATTTGCACTGACCAGTACTCTGCAGAATATTCTGAGGAAACCTCTATGAAACTGTTTCCTCTCTAGCTTTCTTTCTTGTGAAATCTAGTTATTTTGATCTGCCATGACTCCCAGATTAATCTTCTCAACATAGGGAGTCTTCCAGGCTCCATCCAAACATACTTTCTTGCCCTTCCTTGTACTGAAGACTGGAATCTTTCTCTAGGAAGAAAGCCAGAACTTTCCAAAGAGCACCACCAATGACTTATATCTTCATCTTATTTTCCTATCTGTAAGGTAAGCTGAGAAATGTAATATCAGACACATTGTCACACAGCACACACATTGCACATCGTAAGAGATAATGGGTAGCAACTAGCTGTCTTTGCCAAACTTATGTAAGATAAGATCTTATATATTGTTGATGCTCTGTACAGTAATTTTCAACCAAATTAAAATATTATATGCTAACTTTTCCAGGAGAAAATTAAAGCCTTAAGGGTGAAAGAGAAGACCTGTTATTATTTCAGTTCTAATTTGCAGTTCTAAGTTGCTTTGCCTCATTTGGATCCCCATAAAGAGTAGATAAACACATAACCTTAAGTCTATGCTTTAACCTAAACTTCGTATTACAGTGGTAATTTCAAATGGTCTAACTATTGGATAAGGTCCAGAAGATTACCTGGTAGCTTCCGTTAAATTTTAACACAAATTCAACTTTGGTTTTGGACAGGATCCAAAAAAACTCTGAAAGATCCAATTAATATCATAATTAAAAAAAAAGAATTGGAGATTTAACTTTCTAGATCCCTGGCTTTTTTAGCATTTGCTTCCATACCTAAAGGCAAGCTGCTCTCTTTCCCTGCTAAATAAAGAAGTTGCAATTCTTCAGAATAAGTGTTCTAAGTGTTATTAAAAGGAAGAGTTCAGTGCCTGCCCATGCAAAAATAAAAAAGAACAGCAAAATACATGGTTGTATGGGAAAAAATGCTTAAGAAAAAGAATTGGGCTTAAGTTAGTATACATGGGTTGAGAAATTTATAATTTAACATAAGTGAGGATGAAAAATTATTCCCTTCATCTTTACCTGGAGGATGATCCAAGAGCTTTAGAGATTGCCCTTTAGCAAACCCAAAAATTTGCATCTCAGGCAGCAAACAAATACTTTACCTGGTAGGCCTGAAGATGAATTCAGAATGAAGAAATAAATGACACAAGTATGGCTTCACCTGTCATTTCCTATCCTCATACATATGCACAAAAATAGCACATGTATACCATGGTAAGCCACTTATGAGGCATTGCATTGTATACAAACAACTGAGAATCACAATGGCTGCAATTTCTTATCCTTTTTTAATATGGTATTCATCTTTTGATCATTAACATGCACAAAGAGGGTGGCTGCCATGGCTCAGCAGGCAGAGCTCCGACCTGCCGTGCTGGAGGTCTGGCGTTCAATCCCTGGTGCCTCCTGCCCATATGCAAATTAAAAAAAAAAAAAAACACGTACAAAGATACTCTTCATCTTTTCTGTAATTATAACATCATATATCTATGTAATTATGCTTCATCCATATAATTATGCCTTGCTTATATGATTTAGAGACTGGAAAGAACATGGCCTATCAACATTTCAATTACAGAACACATTTCTCAAAGCAATGATAGATGTGTGTATATCAATAGATGTGTATATATACACACATAAGCAGAGTAGATCTGCTGCAACGATTATATATGGCTCATCTTGACAACACGCAATCATAGGCTGTCCTGATGTTGAAACCTCTCTCATAAATTTTGCCTGGGCATTTACATCTATGAACGTCCATGCCTACAGTTTCAGTTTTCCCCAAGATGAGCTAATGTATGTGGCAGTCAATCACCCAGGGTTCCTAACAGGAAACAGATGGGCACTCAAATGAATATAATGGGGACCAGAAGAGAGGGAGGGTAGCTGGAGGGACACATGAAGATCGAGAGGCAATTTGTTTTGATTATTTAATGGAAAGGCTTACATATGCTCGGGAAAATGATCCAGAAGAGAAAAACCCTGGTGAAACATAAAAGAGGTGGGATAGTTACAGGGGCAAAGTCATTGATACCACAGTAAGATGGGATGAGGCTGAAAGTACGAGAAAGGCTGTCTGTGATTTGTAACAGGCATAACTATTCTCTCTCATATAGTAGTAGGCAGAAAATATAGTTTAAATGAACATAATTCGGTAGACTTGTTTGTCAGATAATGAGGCCCTATTTGCTTGCTTATATTGCCCCTCTAATATGTAAATCTAGGTCAGTGGCCAAAAGTGAAGTGGGAAGAAGTTTACACACTTTGACAAAAGAATTTAAGTATGAAATAAAGCTCTTGGAGAATGAATGAGGACTTATCATTATGTTTACAGCAGTTTTTGTAAGAACGTTGATTAAATAAATTCACAAAATAATTTCCCCATGTGAGTTTGAGAAAATTAGTAAAAATACTGTACTTTCTATGACAACAACCTGAAGTATAAGAATTTTTTTCAAAAGTAAGTTCTCCAGATGCTCTTGATTAAATCTACCTAAATCATAGAAGATTAAAATTCATTGTTGAATTTTTGTTTTACATTTAAAGTATATTTGTTCATTCAACAAATACATATTTGTTCATGATCTGTGGCCAGAAATATAGCTTGAGTTTGGAACAAGTCCCAGTCCTGCATCTCATGGAGTTTTCTCAATCACCATCACAGGATTCAGAAGCCTGGGTAGGGTTTGGAGTTCAAGTCAATTAGGAGGCATTCAAGATTCTGCAGGTGATGATGGTGAATAAACAAGGATGAGAGAATCAGTGAGGTTGGTCTGTTTTTCATTTTTAACTTTGTATTAATATTTCCAATATTTACTTATTCATTTGTTTACTGGAATTTAGGAAGGATTATAGGCTAGACCCTGGGAAGACTGGAGCAAAATAAGACAAGTCTCAAGTCTGAACAAATAGAGTCATCATAAAATTTAAAAGTTTGATGACAGGACAGATAAAGGGGGTGGCGATGGATCAAGAAGACTTTCTTATTAAAGTAATATTGAGTTAAATTGCAAGAGAACGTTATGATGGAGAAGAAGAAGGATGGATGTTGGGGCCAAGGGTGAAGTGTGTCTAGTTACATGGAGAAGGATGCCTGTGTATGTGGAAGATGATTTGGACACAACATTGCTCTGCTACTAAATAATTCTTATCATTTTAATTTGTTTCTTTCTATCACTTGTCCTTCTTTGATCTCAGAAAAAAGTCTAATTTCTCTATATATAATCCTCTAATTATATCAAAGAAATTCAGTTAAGGTAAAGTTTCGCTCTAAAGTGTGGTCTCTGTGTCAAGCCTCTTAAGAATTGAATCTTCTCACTTGTGTAGACTCAAACAAATCATTTTACCTTTCTGAGGCTCACATACCCTATCTCTGAACTTGGGAATGAACAATATCTATATCATAGGTTGTATTGAAGATTAAGTATGATAATCACTGTTCCTGGTATACAGCAAGAGTTTAGAAAGCACTGTGTTTTGTGTTTTTATTAAGACTCAAAATTCTGACTTCATAATTTGCAAATTGAGCAAATAGAAGCCTGTAAATTTGAATTGACTCATTCAGGAACACACACCGTTTCTAGCTTTTCATTTTCCCTCGTCCAAGTTGATTGTCTTTTCAGAGCATCATCATGTGTTGTACGAATCTATGATTTCTAAGTCAAATGTTACCAGTTTCTTCATATATTCTCTCTATAAGTAAATTAAAAAAATCTCCTTAAACTCCTCTTCAGAATGTGATACTGCTTGTCAAAGTTGTCCATAAGACATGAGTGCGTTTCTCAGTAAGGAGCTCTAAAACCCAGAGGCAAACCAAGAGACATGGTGGTGGGGGATGGGGGGTGGGGTGGGGTAGTGGGGCCCTGACACTTTCTTTTTTGTAATGATGCTATGCTCCAGCCCATTTTCCAAATGCAACTTATCTGGTTGTCGAACAAGGTCATAAATAAAAGGTGCAGAAAACCTAGGCAAATAGCTTAACTATTTAGGATTGATGAGAGAAATAGCTTTGTTATTTTCAAGGAGTAAAGCATCATTACTAACGCAAACAATTGAAAAGGTTAGAATTGTGCTATTTTGTAAAATAGATTGCAGAACAGTGAGTATCAAGAATTGTCAAACTATAGAAACAAACTAGTTTTTAAACAACAGAAGTGCTTGAGTAGTAATAAATTTAAAATATGGCATTGCAAGTCTTACAAAAACATATAACCATATAAACAAATTGCTAGGGCCTTTCCCTAGGCCTTGTACAATTGAAATTCAAGCTTCATTAACTTCACAATAAATCCAGCCTTGGTTATAAATATTTGGGGATTTATTCTTTGAATCTATCCCAACCGTGAAGTAGAGGTCTTTGAATATTTTCATTTTCAATTTTTAAGCAAATGATTAAGCATGCTTTATGTATTCAGAATGGTGCCACCACAATAGTTCAACTTTAGAATCTAGCATTTCCCATTTCATATGCCTAAACTATGCATATTGCTTTGATCCAAGCTGGGTCTGACAGTGAGTTGAGGACTGCATCTGATTAGACCACTCCTCTTGTAGTCTTCCCACCCTTTTTAGTCTTCCAAGCCTGTAGAGCCCCAGGGCCTGGGCTGTCCCTCCATATTGAGAGTAAGTCACTGCACGTAGCCACCTACAAGATCCAGACAGAAGTTAAAGGTCATCAGACCTCCTCAGGAAAGAAAAGAATGTGTGGATGGTACTATAAACCACTTATTTGGAAAAGCATTAAAACTCCTCTCTGTTCTCATACCCTATGGAATGTCCTTGTCCTAAACCCTTATAAACTGTCCCTCACAAGCCCCACCTTTGGAGCACTGACCTCTATTTCCTGAATGGCTGCCATCAGGAAGAATCTTCTCTTGTTCATAAGTCCTAATAAAATTCATGTCTAAATCTGTGCCTGGCATGTACTTTGTTCTTCAGGCTGTACCAATCATTGCTCTTCAAGAGCAGGGTTGGAACAAAATCCAATCAGGGCTTTTTGTCTCTTTGGATGCAAGTTACCTAAATACAGGCCTTGGGTTTAACATTTGCATAAGAGATTTTCTGTATATTAACTGATTCTAGCAGCAGTCACCGGTAATAATTCAGCCTACAATAAACAGATGTCAGTATTCACAATTTTTGTAGGCATGAGGTATTAGATTGTAGGAAGATAGCAGAGTAGGAAGTTTCAGAATTCAGTATTTCCACCAGACAATGAAAGGTAAGAACTGCATGATATAAGTATTTTGAAACTCTGGGGGCCTGTGGAACACCGTACAACATCCAGGGAAAAGAAGGAGGAAGTAGCCGGTAAATTATAGTGAAGACCAGGAAATTGTTCTCTCCATGTGGTGGTAAATGTTTCCCATGCCTTATTCTTACAGCAGACTGCCATAGGGCTCAGTCCCTGGCTAGGTCACTGAGGACAGAAAGAGATATAGAAATTCTCTTTCCTGAAACTGATCATGGTTTTCGATTAGCAACTTTGGATTGTTGGATGTCCAGCTCTGTTGATGGCCATTGTAACAACCAACCCAAGACAACCCAGGATGGTGAAGGAGACTTCAAGACAATAACTTCCTCAGGGGCAGAGGGAAGACGATCTATTGCTGCATTTGCTAAGCAAGTCAAGAAAGCTCAGCTTAGCAGAGCCATGAAAGAAGCTTCTCACTGTCCCTCCCTGATCCCCTCCCCAGGGCAGTTTGGAGCCAGTCTGTGCTTCCTTTGCCTCTTGTCACTCCCCGAAGAATTTGCCCTCTAGGTGAAAGAAGCTTGTGAAAGAAACTAGGGCAAAAGATTTCCTGCTATAAACACCCAGAAGAAGAGGGTGTATCTCCTAGGAAATAGAGGGGGCATTCAAACTCCTATAAATAGGGGAACTCCAAAACAACTAAAAGGCACAGTCCAAGATGAGACACAGACCCAGAAAAGACAGGGAGAATCCTGCACTCTGCGTAAACCTTAGGCAGACCTTCATGATTGAAAGACTGAAACATGAAAAAAATCTCTGTCTTATCACTTACTGGTGACAAAATTAAGAAAAAGACATCTCAGGGAATAAATACAAGAGTTAATATTTTAAAATATTAAAATGTTCAGTGTGCAACAAAAGAGTGCAAGACAAAGCAACAGGAAATAATGACCCATCAAAGGAAGAGGATAAAAATCCAGAAAGGTCCAATGAGAAGGATGAGAATGTGGACATACTGAACAAAGCCTTTTAAAAATTATCTGAAAAACTCTAAAGGAGAAAAAGAACTAATGGGTATCAGGATAAAATGAATGAAAAATGAGAGAATATTAGCAAAGAGATAAAAATTTTAAAAAAAACCAAACAGATCTACTGGAGTTTAAGACAACAACAAAAGAACTAAAAAATGCCCAGGGAGTTTCAAGAGCAGATTGGAGCTGGCAGAAGAGAGAATCAGTGAGCAAGTCGATTGAAGTGATGCAGGTTGAGCAGCAGAGAGAAAAATAGAATTATAAAAATAAAAATGGCCTAAGACACTTCTAGGACAACATCAAGTATACCAATATATTCATTTGGAGTACCAGAAGAAGAAAGAGGGAAGGGGACAAAAGGAATAGACAAATAAATAATGACAGAGAACTTCCCAAACTTAGCAAAAGACATGAATATACATGACCAAGAAGCTCAAAGAATACAAACAGGATGATCATGAAGAAAAGTACACTCCATCATATGTTGATAATACTTTCAAATGCAAAAGACAAGGAAAGCTGCAAGAGAAAAGCAAAATGTTACGTACAAAGGAGTCCCACATAGACTGAGTGCAGATTTCTCATCAGAAACAATGGAGACAAGAGGGCAGTGGGTTGAAATCTCTAAAGTTTTGAGAGAAAACAACTATCAGCCAAGAACTTTATATTTGGTGAGACTTTCTTTATGAAATGAGGGAGAAATTAAGGCATTCTCAGATAAACAATAGCTAAAAAAGTCCCTACAAGCAATGCTAAAGGGAATTTTTCAGACTGACAGGAAAGAATACTAGATAGTGGTTCAAAGAGGCATAAAAAAATAAAGACCTGTAGCAAAGGTGACAATTTGGGAAATTAAAAATGTCAGTATTACTGTATTATATTGTTTGGTATCTAACTGAACTTCTTACTTCCTACAGTTTCTAAAATATAAATGCATAAACAGCAATGCTAAATCTATAGCTTTGGACATACAATATATAAAGATGTATATGGTTACAAGTACAGAAAAGGATGAGAATAGAGTAGTATAGGAAAAGTGTATGTGTATACTAATGAAGTCAAGTTGGTTTCAAAACAAATATGCTTAAATTTATATTTAGTATGTTCAATTTTAACCCCATGGGGTCATATATATGAAATATATATTCAGATAGAAAACAGAAAGAATTAAATATGGCACAACACAAAAAATCAAGTATATATAAAAGTAAGCATTAATGGAAGAATTCAGGGATACAAAAGGAATAAGACTTGCAAAGACTTAAGAATAAAATGGCAGAAGAAAGTCCTACATTATCAATAGTGACTTTAAATATAAATGGATTAAACTTTCCTATCAAAAGGCAGAGATTGACAGTCTGGATAAGAAAGTGAGACCCCACTACACATTGGATGCAAGAAACACACCTTAAATTCAAATACACAAGTAGATTGTAGGTGGAAGGATGGAAAACAATATATCCTGCCAGCAGTAACCAAAATAGAACTGGGGCAGCAATATGAATGTCAAATAAAATAGACTTTAAGCCAAAAACACATACAAGGGACAAAAAAGTCATTATATGTTGAGGGGATAATTCAACAAGAACATATTACAGTTATAAATATATATGCACCTAATAGGAAAAAGAAAACAAAACACATGATCATCTCAATTGATGCAGAAAAACATTTGAAAAATCCAGCACCTTTTCTTGATAAAAACATTTAAATCACTAGGAATAAAAGGAAACTGCTTCAACAAGATAAAGAGCATATATGAAAAACCCACAGTTTACATCTTACTTAATGGTGAAAACTGATAGCTTTCCCTCTAACATCTAGAGCAAGACAAGGATGCCCACTGTCGCTGCTATTATTAAACATTGACTAGAAGTTCTTGCCAGAGCAATTAAGCAATAAAAAGAAATAAAAGCCACCAAAATTGGAAAGTAAGGGGCAGATTTTTCCCTAATTGCAGATGACATGACCCTATAAACAGAAAATACTGAAGCATCCACAAGAAAGCTCTGAGATCTAATAAGTGAATTCAGCAAAATGGTGGGGTACAAGATCAAAATTCAGTAGTATTTCTGTATACAAGCACTGAACAATCAGAAGAAGAAGTCAAGAAAATATATTAATTAAAAGAATTGAATATCTGGCAATAAATCTAACCAAAGATGTGAAGGACAAGCACACAGAAAACTACAAAATGGTGCTACAAAAAAATCAAGGAAGAACCTAAATACATTGAAGAAAATTCTGCGTTCATGGATTAGAAGACTAAATATTGTTACAATGTTAATTCTATCCAAAATGATTTACAGATTTAATATAATTACAATCAAAATTTCAACAACCTTCTCTGAAGGAATGGAAAAAAACAATCATTACATTTATATGGAAGGGTGGGTGGCCCTGAATAGCCAAAGCCATCTTGAAAAAGAAGAATGAAATAGGAGGATACACACTTCCCATCTTAAAATTTATTATAAAGCCATAGCAATCAAAGAGTATAGAATTGTTACAAAGGCAAATAAATAAAACAATGGAATCAAAATGAAAGTTCAATGCTGATGCTTATGGCCAATGGATTTTTGAGAAAGGGGCAAAGAGTACTCAATTGGGAAAGAATAGTCTCTTCAAAAAATGATGCTGAGAAAGCTGTATCTCCGTTTGCCAAAGAAAGAAGGAAGACCCCTACCTCAGGGCTTACACACAAAACAACTCAAAATGGAAATGTTTGGAAACCCCATAAATGTTTAATATCTAGAATATATAAAGAAATCCTTCAACTTAACAACAAAAACAAACAACCCAATCAAAAAAAAATAAGGAAAGTCTTGAATTGACAATTATTCAAAGAATATATACAAATGGCCAGAAAACACATGAAAAGATGCTCGACATCATTAGCCATGAGAAAAATACAAATCAAAACCACAATGAAATACCATTTTATCCCCATTAGAATGGTTACTTTATAGAAACAGAAAATTATAAGTTTTGGAGAGAATGTGAAGGAATAATACTTATTCATGGTTTGTAGGCATGTAAAATGGTGTGGTCACAGTGGAAGACAATTTGGCAGTTCCTCAGAATGCTATGTTAAAAATTATCATTTGACCTGGCAATCCCAATACTAGATTTATACCCCAAATATTGAAAGTGAGGACTCAAACAAATATTTGCACACCAATGTTCTTAGTGGTATTATTCACAATTGCCAAAAGATGGAAACAATCCAAGGGTCCATGAACTGATGAATGGAAAAACAAAATTTATATACAGTGGAATATAGCTCAGCCATAAAAATGAATGAAATCCTGATATATGTGAAAACATGAATGAAAATTGAAGACATCATATGGAGTGAAATAAGGCAGACACAAAAGGACAAGTATTATGTGATTTAATGATATGAAATAATTAGAATAAGCAACGTCATAGAGTCAGAATCTTGAATATAGTTTACCAGGGGATGTAATGGGGGAAGAGTTGTGGGGGAAGGGAATGGGAAGTTAAGGCTTAAAATATACAGTGTTACTATTTTGCACAATGGGAATGTTTTGGTAATTGATGATGGTGATAGCGGCACAACATTGTGAGTGGAATTAAGAGTACTGAAATATATATCTGAAAGTGATTAAAAGGTGAAATGTTATATTGTATACATGATAAAAGAATAAAAATTTTAAATACAAATCCATGGAATTGCACTACACAAACAGGGAACCCTAATTTAAACCATGGACTATAGCTACTAGTATAATTGTAAAAATGTGCTTTTGTCAATTGTAACAATTGTACCACACCAGGGCATAGTGTTTATTACAAGTTATATATAGGTATCCTGTATTTTATGCTTGATTGTTCTGTAAACCCATAGGTTCTCAAAGAAAAAACGGAAAAGAGAAGAATCAAATACATGGAATTTAAGAATGTGAGGGAAGTGAGAGGAAAGGAATCTCATTCACTAAGAAAATATTTATTGAGCATACTCAGTATATTAAATTGTGTTAGATAATTGGTATGCATGGCTGCATAAAAATATGTTTTTGCCCTATTAATATGTAAAGTTCAGTAAACAAAGCATATAATAAAAAAGTTAATAACTAAATATACCTATTAAGAAGTTCTGTGAAATAAAGGCAGAGCCTTCTTAAATGGATTAGTCAATCATATAAAACTTCTTGAATCACTCCTATGATCCTTGTGAGCCAAACATGTTTTAATATCACCTATCCAGAGAGTTAGGCATTTCTGTCTCCATTTTATATTAAGAAAGAGCCTATGTAATTTGCTCTTAGTAAAAATGTATGAGTTAAGGGCGGTGCAAGGGTAGCTTATTGGTAGAATTCTCGTCTGACAGGCCAAAGACCTAGGTTCTATTCCGGAAGCCTGTATATGCCAAAAAAAACCAACCGAACAAACAAATAAACAAAAAACCTTCCTTTAGACCTGGGTTCGATTCCCAGAATGTACCCATGCCAAAAAATGAAAACCACTTATGAGTGGTAGAACCCCAAGGCGTTGTCCCCAGTTCAAGCAATTGCTTTTAAAAGAACACGTACAAGGTAGTAGACCCAAAGATCACTTGTTTTTCTGACAACAAATTTGAAATATTTGACAATCATTCAATGACCATACTGAAATAGTTCTGTGGGATTTTAAAATGTTGTCTAATGAGTTTTGAAAGGTGTGAATGATTAGACAATGATATTCCCATCATCTGTCTCTCACATATTACTTACCAATGTGTTAAATTGATTGTGGAGCATGACATCAATTTAATGAACCACTTAGTGGAAAAGGCAAAAGTTTTTAGGCTCATTAGTCTAAACCACAAAGAAAGGATTTTTCTAGGGAACTTAAATATCATTTATTCTAATAAAAATGTAAATTTGATACATCACCACATTTTTGTACCTAAAGAAATTGTTTCTTTCCAAAATTGATGTTAAATGTCAACTTACTGATTCATATGGTCCCAATTTGTCACCCCAAGATCTTTGTGTTACATCTTACACTTTAAACTTGAGGGTTTGAGTTCTGACAAACCAGAATTGAAATTCTGAGTCCTAAAACACATGTGGCCCCACGACTTGAATAAGGGTTTTGTGGACCTGAATCAAAGACTCCAGAAAAATGAGACTGTTTCCTAAAGTGCATAAATTCCAATTTTTAATCTCTCCAAAATTCCAGGGTTTACAATAGTACAAAATGTTAGTTAAAAGGGGAGAAGTACAGCACATCAAAATATAAATTTATTGTTGCTTGAGCTTTCCTCTGTGGATTTGTCTGATAGAATGTTTCTCTTGCTTCTTAAACTTCAAATTTAGTCATTATAATCACAAAAAAGTCTAGTTTTTATTTTACTATATGGACATGGAAAACAGAGTAGTGGCCCACCAAAGATGTCTATACCCTTATCCTTGGTACTTATGAATATAATATGCTAGATGACAAGGGAATTTTGCAGATGTGATTAAGTTAAGGAGCTTGAAATGAGATTGTCCTAGATTATCCAGACAAGTGTTTTTAAAATCAGAGAATGTATCCCAGGAGAGCTCAAGAAAGACATGCCTGAGAAAGAAGAAACAAAGAAGAAGGGCCCATGGGGAGACCTGGAAAGGACAAGTAAGCAGATTCTGCCCTAGAGCCTCCAGAAAGGAATGTAGCCCCACTGAAACCTTGATTTTCACCCAGGGAAAACGATTTTGGACTTCTGAACTAAAAAACTATAAAGTAATGAATTGGAACTCCTAAGTCACTAAGTATGTTGCAAATTTTTAAAGCATTATTCAAAAATAAACACAATGAAGCTTCTTATTTGTGATCAACATAATCACTCATTTTAACATGTAAAATAAACACTGTCTTTTCGAAACAAGTCTAAAATTTCCATTAACATCATTTCTTATCATATTTGAAAGATCCACATCTCACTGTAATCTATGAAATAATGTTCATGGTTTCTCTCTCAGATAGAAAGGCACATGGGGAGATCTGCTAGCTTTCTCTTTAAGAGCTCCCTGGGGCTCAGTCCATTCTTTTGGCTCTGTTGGTTCTGATGGCTATATAGCTTCTTCCAAAACGGTTCCCTCTTAAAGGGTTCTGGTAAGCAACCCCACCTTGAATGGGTAGAGACGCATCTCCATGGAAACCATCTAATTGAAAGTTACCACCCATAATTGGATCGGTCACATCTCCATGGAAACAATAAAAAGATATCACCCAGCAATACTGAATGAGGATTAAAGAACATGGCTTCTCTGGGTTATACAACAGATTCACACAGGCACAACATGTGATGCTGATTCTAAGAAAAATAAACCAAATTATTGGCAAAAAGTGCCTCCAAAACTAACAATGACAATTCTTGATTATAGTATTTTGTGTTGCCTTTTCTTTAATTTGTGCTTTTCCTTAATCTCACGTATTTCCTAATTGTCTACATAAAAAATTACAGAATCAACAGAAATTGGAGGAAAGACAATTAAACCCAAGGTCAGCTCAACATTAAAAAATCTACTTATGTAGATTGAAATATTAAATAACAATAACAATATAGTGGCATTTATATAGTTCATTAGATGTCAGGCACTGTTCTAATAACCTAACATATATTAAATCATTTAATATTCACAGAAATACTATACATTCGTATTATTATTTTACAGTTAATAGAACTGAGACAATGGTTGAATAAGTAATTTGCTTCTGGTCTAATATCTACTAAATTGGAATTCTAACTCAGGCAAACTAGACTGAGATGCCTATGCAAGATAAAAGTACTGTCTATATTCAAAAAAAGAAAAAATAACTTATTGAACTAAACCTAGTAGTACAGCAGCCTTAACTCAATTATACATATGATATTTAAAGGGGTAGGTAGATAGATAGCAGACATAATAATCAATGAAGACATCTGCAATCAGATTAAAGACAATGATGCTGATATCACTAGAGCACCACTTTTATGCAAACATGTGCTGGGAGTCACAGACGGTGCAGTGAAAAAATTCAGTTAACTAATCAATATAATTTTTCAAATATATTAAGATTGGAAATGAACAATGCTGTCACACTGGACTTAAAAATTAAGTAAACAAATGTTAATTGCATTTTATACCCAATAATACACGCAAAGTAATTTTTTGAAAATAATCATAAATATAATATCAAAAACTAAATTCATATCAAATTCAATCTAAAGGAAGACCTTTTTAAACATTCAAATTTGATTGAAAGATATGTGAAAAGCAAGCAGGCCATGGTGGCTCAGCAAGCAGAGTTCTCACCTGCCATGCTGGAGACTTGGGTTCATTTCCTGGTGCCTGCCCAGGCAAAAAAAAAACTGGATACACAAAAAGCCCTAAATAGAGACATACCATATTAATGGAGAGGAAATCTCAGCATTCACCCCAGATTGTTTGTTGATCCAATGAAATAGTGTGTGTGTGTGTTTGTGTGTGTGTGTTTGTGTGTGTGTGTGTGTAGAAATTGAAAAACAGATTCTACCATTTGTATGGAAGTCTAAGAGCTAAGAATAACCAAGATACTTATAAATAAAGAATAATGAAGAAATAATGAGTGGTAATCTGACACATAAATATATACATGGATCAAAAGAAAGAATGCAGTGCCCAAGAACATACACATAAGAAAGTATTACATATAAGTAAGGTAAAATAGCAGAGCAGTAGGGAAAGATTGGCAATTCAATTACTGATACTGTTAATTGATTATCTATATGGGAATAAGAAATTCCCTCTGTACAACATATCAAAATATCAATTTAAGATAATTTAATGAATAAACTTTAAGATATTAAGCTTTAATTACTTAAGAAAAATTAAAAAAAACATATCTTCATAACGTCAGGACTGGGAAAGATATCTTAGACAAAACAGAAACAACATAATATATCATAGAGAATGTTAAAAGGTATGTTACAAATTTGATAAAATTAATTGCAAAAAACAGATGAGTAGCATTCATAATATTAAAAGAACCTCTATAAATTATTCATAATAGACCAACAACCCAACTGGAAAATAAGTAAACACAGGAACAGGCATATCACTGAAATGTTGGATTGTGTATATGGTAACAGAATACAAATTTGTTGAAAATCCATGGAACTACACAACATAAACAGTGAACCCTAAATTAAACCATGGAGTATAATTAATAGTACAAGTAAATAAATGTGCTATCATCAATTGTAATAAATGCTGTACCCCAGTGCAAGCTGTTAATATTAGGATGGTCTACGGGTGTTCTAGTTTGCTAGCTACCGGAATGCAAAATACCAGAAACGGAATGGCTTTTAAAAAGGGAAATTTAATGAGTTGCTAGTGTACAGTTCTAAAGCCAAGAATTAAAACAAGTTTATAGAAAAGTCCAATCAAAGGCATCCAGGGAAAGATACCTTGGTTCAAGAAGGCCGATGAAGTTCAGGGTTTCTCTCTCAAATGAGAAGGCTCATGGC
>PVIY010040412.1:0-22398 GCA_004026745.1 Myrmecophaga tridactyla
TAGATTTAGCATCACTAATTGCAGAAGACACTCCCTTTTGGCTGATTACAAATGGATTCAGCTGTGGATGCAGCTGATGTGCTCATGACCTAATCCTGTGAAATGTCCTCATTGCAACAGACAGGCCAGCGCTTGCCCAATCAGATAAACAGGTACCACAACTTGGCCAAGTTGACACGTGTCCCTAACCATGACAGAATGTAAAATGACTTGCCACGTCTTAGACTGTAGCCGAGACTTTTTGACTGCTAATTTAGTAATTTTTAAGAAAACATACACCATGTCAGTCCTTAAAAAGAAAGAACCAGTACCTGTCCTCTCAAAATGAGTATACATTGGGATTTCAGAACTTTCCTCCTCTCAATATTCTCATTATTCCTTTTTAATCCACTTGGGGATATGTCCCCTTTCCCAATTTAATTTGCATTTCAGGATTCGCCAGACTTTTCTTCATCAAACCTCTTACTCCCCATGTGCAAAAGGATTTCTTGACTTTTCCAACAAATTCTCATTCTTGAGTCAGTCCTTCAGCCTGGACTTATTGAGGTCCTGTTAAATAAAGATGCCTGCATTGTGCCTGATAAAAGGATACAAAGGAAATTTAAAAATTCAATCCCCGCCCTTGGTGAACAGTCCATTTGAGGAGACATAGCAAACATCAAATTTACTTGAGCATGAGCTCATAATTACTTGCTAATGCTCAAGGCATACAAATCACACCAGTGATTAGTAAGTTTCTTTTAAGCAGAAAAGGATTGCTGCTAGTTAAACTTTCCTTCAGAGCTAGAAAGAAGTGATGTGTATGAATTATAACAATGCCAGCCAATACAGGTGGCACTTTCCAGTCCTCAAAGGGCATCACATTCAACACCTCATTTTTCATCTGAACATTGGTACTTTTTTCTTCACCTTATGCATGAGTGTGCTGGTTTGGAAGGATGTATGTCCCCTAGAAAAGCCATGTTTTAATCTAAATCCCATTTCATAAAGGCAGAATAATCCCTATTCAATACTGTATGTTTGAAACTGTAATCAGATCATCTCTCTGGAAATGTGATTTAATCAAGAGTGGTTGTGAAGCTGGATTAGGTGACGACATGTCTCCACCCATTTGGGTGGGTCTTGATTAGTTTCTGGAGTCCTACAAAAGAGGAAACATTTTGGAGAATGAACGCGATTCAGAGAGAACAGAGCAGAATGGCATAGCCACGAGAAGCAGAGTCCACGAGCCAGCAACCTTTGGAGATGAAGAAGGAAAATGCCTCCTGGGAATTTTCATGAAACAGGAAACCAGGAGAGGAAGCAGGCAGATGAAGCCATGTTTGCCACAGGCCCTTCCACTTGAGAGAGAAACTCTGAACCTCATCAGCCTTCTTGAACCAAGGTATCTTTCCCTAGATGCCTTTGACTGGACATTTCCATAGACTTGTTTTAATTGGGACATTTTCTTGGCCTTAGACGTGTAAAGTAGCAACTTATTAAATTCCCCTTTTTAAAAGCTGTTCCATTTCCAGTATATTGCATTCCGACAGCTAGCAAACTAGAACAATGAGTAAACTGAAGAAGAGTAATAGAGAAACTAAATGACTTGTTCAGACAGCCTGAAAGGGGCCCAGGTCTTCTCACTCCAGAGCCTGTAGTCTGTCCACTATGCCATACTACTTCAGTTTGGCAGAGGAATGGAAAAGAATGGCTCTGGTACAATGAATAAACAGTACAGAATCACAGATCTGGCTTCTGATAAGAGACCTTGTAGTATAGTAAGAAGATTATAATTTTGGAGTCAGACTAGATGTGAGTCTGTCTGGTCACATACAAACTCTGTAACCTTGGCAAGTGTGCTGATTTGAAAGGATGTCTGTACCATAGAAAAGCCATGTTTTAATCCTAATCCCATTTTGTTAAAGCAGCTGTTACTTCTAATCCCTATTCACTACTGTATATTTGAAACTGTAATTAGATCATCCCCCTAGAGATGTGACTCAATCAAGAGTAGTAGTTAAGCTGGATTAGGTGGAGATGTGCTTCCACCCATTTGGGTGGGTCTTGATTAGTTTACTGGAATCCTATAAAAGAGAAAACATTTTGGAGAAAGAGAGAGATTCAGAGAGCACAGAGAAGAACAACATAGCCATGAGAATCAAAGAGTCCACCAGCCTTTGGAGATGAAGAAGGAAAATGCCTGCCAGGGAGCTTCATGAAACCGGAAGCCAGGAGAGAAAGCTAGCAGATGATGCTGTGTTCACCACGTGCCTTTCCAGATGAGAGAGAAACTCTGAGTGTGTTCATGATATGCTCTTCCACTTGAGAGAGAAACTCTGAACTTCATCGGCCTTCTTGAACCAAGGTATCTTTCCCTGGATGCCTTTGATTGGACATTTCTATAGACTTGTTTTAACTGGGACATTTTCTTGGCCTTAGAACTGTAAAGTAGCAACTTATTAAATTCCCTTTTTTAAAAGCCATTCCATTTCTGGTATATTGCATTCTGGCAGCTAGCAAACTAGAACAGATTTTGGTACCAGAGAAGTGGGGTGCTGCTGCGGTTTGCAAATACCAAACATGTTTAAATCACTTTTCAAATGGATAAGGAGAAGATTCTGGAAGAGTTGTGAGAACCTTGATAGAGAAAGCCTAGAATGCTTTGAAGAGACTATTGGTAGAAATGTGGACTCTAAAGACACTTCTGATAAAACCTTAGACAGAAATGAGGTACATATTATTATAGACTGGAAGGAAAGCAAACTTTGTTTTAAAATTGCAGATAATCTGACAAAATTGACTAGTGGCTTTGGCTGGAAGGCAGATTTTCAAAGCCATGAATTTGGATATTCAGCAGAAGAGGTCTCCAAATTAAATGTGGAAAGTGCAGCTTGGTTTCTCCTCACAGTTTATAGTGAAATGCAACAGGATAGAGATAAGCTGAGAACTGAACTCTTGGTTACAAAGAAACCAGAAATTGATGTTCTGGAAAATTCTGGGCTTCCAGGGGAGTAGATTCCAAAGAATGGTGCCCCATGTGAGGATTTGGCCAAATGTGAAACCATTCAGCCATTTCAGAGAAAGCCAGGATTGGACATGGAGTTATCCAGGAAAGATTTGTGAAAACTTCTTATGTCTGATGGGCATGATCCAAGGCTATTGCATAGAAAGCCAACAAGAGAGCTGTGGGACCTGAATAAACAGAGCTGCTATCAGTCTGGACTGGGGGGGTTACAGAAGGGACACACTGAAGGAAAAATAACTTCAGAGGCAAAACCATGGAGGCTGGGGCCTGAAGTCAAGAAGCCTCAGGCCAGGAAAGCAGACTCACCCAAGCCCATGGAGAGGGTGAGTTTGGCTCCAAAGCAGAGGATGGGCCTTCCACCTCGTTGGAGTGGAAGAGTCATGCCGCCTCAGGCCTTGGAGAGGGTGAAGCAGATTCCTTGGGGTTTGAGGAGAGCCTGGAAGTCACCACATGGAGGGGTTGAGTGTGTGCCCCAGAGATGGTACAGAGCCCAGGTGCAGCTGCAATCCTTGGAGAGAGTGGAGACAAGAAAAAGGTGGTCTCCCCAATGTCCCCCAAGGTTGTATTTGGAGAAAGGCAGGCCTCTGCGTAGGCCCTTGGAAAGGATGGGACAGCTACTTTCTAAAGCCTCAAAGATAAATGACTCTCAGACTTTGAAATCTAATGGTCTTTACCCTGCAGGTTTTTGAGACTGTATGGGCCCAGTGACCCCTGTGTACCTTCCTCCCTATGGAAATGGGTATATGTATCCTATAACTGTCCCTCCTTTGTATGTTGGCAGCAAATAACTTGTTCTGAATTTCACAGGTCCAGAGCCAGAGGATAACTTTGCCTTAGAACAGACTGTGCCTGTAACTAACTTTGATAGGAGTTTATACTGTTTCTAACTTTGTATTTCATTTGTATTGCTACTGAAATGGTTTAAAGATTTCTGATATTGAGATGGAATTAATGTATTTTGTATATGTGAAAAACATGTTTATTTAGGGTCCAGAGGGTGGAATGTGCTGGTTTGAAAGGATGCATGTACCCTAGAAAAGCCATGTTTTAATCCTAATCCCATT
Organism: Myrmecophaga tridactyla; assembly: GCA_004026745.1. Taxonomy (NCBI): domain Eukaryota; kingdom Metazoa; phylum Chordata; class Mammalia; order Pilosa; family Myrmecophagidae; genus Myrmecophaga; species Myrmecophaga tridactyla. Next base: position 4,072 of record PVIY010040412.1, read on the forward strand.
ATGTTAAAGCAGCATTTCTTCTAATCCCTATTCACTACTGTGTATTTGAAACTGTAATTAGATCATCCCCCTAGAGATGTGACTCAATCAAGAGTAGTAGTTAAGCTGGATTAGGTGGAGACGTGCTTCCACCCATTTGGGTGGGTCTTGATTAGTTTACTGGAATCCTATAAAAGAGAAAACATTTTGGAGAAAGAGAGAGATTCAAAGAGCACAGAGAAGAACAACATACCCATGAGAATCAAAGAGTCCACCAGCCTTTGGAGATGAAGAGGAAAATGCCTGCCGGGGAGCTTCATGAAACCGGAAGCCAGGAGAGAAAGCTAGCAGATGATGCTGTGTTCACCACGTGCCTTTCCAGATGAGAGAGAAACTCTGAGTGTGTTCATGATATGCTCTTCCACTTGAGAGAGAAACCCTGAACTTCATTGGCCTTTTTGAACCAAGGTATCTTTCCCTGGATGCCTTTGATTGGACATTTCTAATAGACTTGCTTTAACTGGGACATTTTCTTGGCCTGAGAATTGTAAACTTGCAACTTATTAAATTCCCCTTTTAGAAAGTCATTCCATTTCTGGTATATTGCATTCTGGCAGCTGGCAAACTAGAACAGCAAGTTACTTATCTTCTGAACTTCCATATTTTTTAACTGCAAAATAGAGTTAATGTCCACCCTCTGAAATTGCCTGGCATCACAGAAGGCATTTGGTAAATCATGGCTATTTTAGCATTAGTGGACTATTGTGAAAACGTAAACTGTTTTTTTTTCCTTGCATATGATGTTGCTTGGCTTGGTTGAAACAGAGAGTGTATGTGACAAAAGACACAAAAATAAGGGAATTGAGGTCTAAGAAAAGACACCACAACTGTTCCCTTAGACTCATAACTTCTTTTCTTGCCCACTGTCTTACAAGAGATATTTTCGTTGTTGTAGAGAAGACCTTTCAGAAAGCGCAGATTGAGAGACTCTTAACTCTTTGGGTATAATATCCTACTTGGCATATCAATTGAGATAATGCATATGCAAAGTGCAATGTAGATTGTAAAAGCAGACACTAGATTTGCTTGATTTTACTGTTGCTACTTTCCAGCTGTATGATTTTAAATGAATCAGTTACCTTTCTTGCTCTAGAGAGAAATGTGAAGTGGGGCTAGCAAGCCTTACCTCATAGAATTTCCAAGCATCAAATTAGATAATTTAATTAACTACTACTTGCAGAACATCTACTATGAATCTAGCACTGTTATAGGCCCTGGGGATATGGTGCTGAGGGAGAAGACAAGGTCTCTCAGGGAACATACATTCTTGTAGAGGGGAGTCAGACAATAAATAAATAAGTTATTATAAGTTAATGATAAGTATTAGAAATAAAATAAAATAGTGTGCTGGTTGGTAGTGAGAGGGTTGAGGGAATTTTCTTTGGATTGGGTGGACCTGGGTGAAGTTTATTGCTGAGAAATACAAGAGCTCTAGGTCAGGAAAGAGCCCAATGTGTTTGGATAGAGAGGTAGTCAGTGTTCCTGAGAAGAATGAGAGAAAGAATAGGAGGAGATGCTGTTGGTAAGATTGCAAGAGCTGAATCAGATCAGCCTAGTATTCTCATGGAAAATAATTTTGCTTTTATTCCCAGTGTTATGGGAAACCATTGAAGACTTTTGTGCTAGGACATGACATGCTCCAGTTTATATTTTCAGAAGGTTGTTCTGGTTGCTATGTGGAGAATTGGTGGGGGGTGGGGGGGGAGCAGGAGTAGAAAAAGGAGAAACATATTTGAGGCTGATACTGAGGCCCAGGTAAGAGATGATGGTGGCTAGGGGTGGTAGCTGAGAAGATGGAGAGAAGTGGACAGATATACAAGATGTATTTTTGAGGAAGAATCAGTAAGGCTTTCTAAAAGACAGGATGTAATGTGTGAGGGAAGATGTAAAATATGTGAAAGTCTTTGTAAACTGTAAAATACTATCATTATTAATAGGATTTTATTAGTGAAGAAAGGGTTGGACTGGATGGTCTCTCAAGGTCCCTTTGAGTCCTGAAATTCTCTGCTTTAAAGATGGGTAAACTGCCTTTGGGGAAAAAAGGGGAAAGATTTATTTGAAGATTTTTCCAATTTCATGCAGTGCCAGAGTGCTTCCAGAGGACAGTTCCAGGGCATTATCCAACCAAGCACTCAGAACCGGCAAAGCCTGCCTTCCTGCAGCCAGCAGCGCTACGTCATGGCCTGGAGGCGTGCATGGGAACTGGCAGGGCTGGGTTCAGCATTCCAGACACTACACTTTTCAGAAGGAAGTGCCCTGACGCCTGGGGTCTCAGACCTTAGTTATGTCCAATAAAAACATTCTGGGTGGCGAGGCCTCAGGCCAGAGAGTGGGAGTGAATCCAGCAGCATGGCCCCATAAGGATGACTCTTGCTGGCACAGAGCACGCCTCAAAAGGTCATGGCACTTTCCTCAGAATCCCTGGGGGCTGGTGTCTGAGTTCTTGAGCACAAGTGAGGCTCAGCCTCCACCCTGTCAGCATCTGAGATCATATTCAGGTGGCAAGGGTCTTCAAGAAAGAGCCTTCCCAAAAAACAGTTTCTTCCTTCCCTCGCTCCTTTCCTTCTTTTGCTTTAAGGAGCTTGCAATTAATCCAAATCTGTTTGGTTTATGATCTTTGCAGCCTCCTTTGGAAAAAAATACCTCTTTTCCACATAAGATTTAGCTTTAGATAGCCCTCAGATGGGCTGGGAACTCTCTTCCTCAGCAAAGAGTTTCTCACTAAGCAACTGAAGCTGAACTAATTCCTTAAGGCCACCTGAGTAAAAATGCCATTATGTTAAGAGTTGACACGTCTTAACTGACAGAACAAACATCCCTCAGAAATAACCTAGATACCTTAGAGCTGTGGTTCTCAATGTGTGGGTCCCAGACTGACAGCATCAGTGTCTTTATCACCCAGACTTGTTAGAAATGCAAACACTCAGTCCCACCCCACATCTACTGATTCAGAAATTCTGGGGGTTTGCACAGAGATCTGTGTTTTAACAAGACTTTCGAGAGGTTTTGATGCATATGAAAGTTTAAGAACCACTGCTTTAGAGAAACAGATAAGTAGAATCAGAGCAAGTCTAAACAGGAGAGCACTTAGGCAATCATCTGATCATATCATGGATGAAGAAAGTGAAGCCCAGAGAGTGAACCTGACTTGTCCTACAAGATGAAACAGGTAATCTTTTAGTGTCTCTGGGTTCTCCCTCCTTATCCATAGGGAAGCTCAGGTTTTTCTTTTGAATTATTGTTCTTTTCCAGAAGTTCTAGCTGTTTGCTAGCCCTCACATTATCAAGTCACCTTTAACAATTAACTCTGCAACATGTATTTATATAAATCTGGTCATTTTATACAGTAAAAGGTATTTGTGACATTAAATGCATAAAGTGCTAAAGCAGCTTCAAAGAGGGTGTGGCTTATGCTGAATTCCCTGAAAGCAGACTCTAAGAGAACCGCATCAAGAGGTTTATTGGATGTGCTTTTGGGAGATACACCTATACGGACTGGCCAGACGAGAAGCTAAGCCTCACTGTATTGATAACAGAGGCCTTAGTCAGTCCTACTGAGAGCTCTGGAGCTGGGATGAACCTCCAGAATTATCTCCACTTGAAGCAAGATCCCAGACCTTTGTATGGCTGCATTAGCCTGTCATTGGCCATGAGCCACCCCTGGGAGTGGCCTTAATCTTGGGCCAAGTAGTTCTCTGCCAAGGGCACTGCTTAATAAGGGAAAAAGCCATGAGTCATCAGCAGCTGGGGGATGGGTACATCAGCTCTGTAGAAGGGATCTGGGCAGAATATGGAAAGTATCCTCTACAGAAGGCAGTCCAGATCTGGGGAAGGAGAGAGTTGTGAAGCAGAGTCAGAAAAAAATCATCTGCTGAAAATGAAATTAAAAAAAAACTCAACATCTAAAGAATCAGATGTTACACATTCTGAAAGAAGGTGAATTGCTGAAAAGACTAGAGCACTTACCATGTCTGTTAAATTCTTCCAAATCCAGTCAAGAAGACCATGGTATGTACCAGAACTTTCCAAAACATGTAAAAAGCACACTGATAGGCAAAAATGAGTTATAGGTATGAGATGATTTTTACTTCCTTAATACTTGGGAAGGCTGGAGTCCCTCTCTCAGTTTACCATGGTATGCCATACAAATATGTTATTGTACATAGATGTCATGATTTACAAAAAGCTGGGAAGTACTAGCTTATAAAGTTGTCATCTACTCAATTGTACCATGAGGCAATGCTGGCATGAGAGATGGAAGTGGTCTGCATAAATTTACCCCAAGCTGGCTGTAGCTTCTTACACATTGTGCCAGGGTGGGAGCCCTCTAATTCTGAGAATGAGTAATAAACTATCCAGAAATGTTTCCCAAGTAAAGATGGGAAACTCATCCAGCTCCCTAGCATGATGAAATAGCCCTTAAAACAAGAACTTTCTTGATGTTTTTCTGCTTTTACCCATATCAAGAAAATGTGCTTTATGTTCAGTATCCTGAGTGGAATTATCTTCAGGAGTCCCTTGAGAAAAAGCTGGGCATTAGCTTTCCTACGATACTCCTCATTGATAAGACTTTATATAGCTTATCAACCAGACTCTTATTTAGAAAACCAACTTCCATAGCCTGCTCATCTCTGAGCAACTGATGGAATTAAGTTTCCAAACTGGCCAACCCCTAGATCATGGCAACCCACTATAGAGGCCCTTGGCAATTCTGTCTCTGAGTAGCATCATTTAATGCTAAAGAAATATCTCACACAGAAGTGAATGGCCATGGGAAAGCACTGTTTTCTCACAGGCATATAAGTACTCTGGGGCTAGGAGAAGGATGAAAGGCCCTTGAGAAGCCTTGGCGACAGGCATATGGTCAGTGAGCTTAGGGCTAGCTTCCTGTAGGAATCTCTGGGTCCCTGTGGTACTAATATTTAAGTGGAGGCCCTGAAACCTACCCTCAGGGAGACACTAAAACCATGGTCAGAGGGGTTGGTTTAGAGGGGGAAGGTGCCAGAAACACTTGTTTTAATCTGAAGTTAGAGTGGAGAAAAGCTGCTCCCTGCAGAATCTGTCTCGTAGATTTGGGCCTGCCAGTACAACGAGTCAGGGTATTTTAGAACTACATCAGGAGACTGGATGGAGTTGAAATTTTGCTCCTTCATCCCAAATTCCTATTCTGCCTCTAATCTTTTTTTGGGAAGAAACATTAGATGTATCCCTTGCATGGTTCTGGTAAGCTAAACCCTTAGGCTTTCTGGCCCCAGAGCTGCCACAGGATTAAATCCCAAGTAGGTTTGCTTTCCCAGGGGCCTATGGAAAAACTGGTCCTTCTGAGTTCCTTTCTGAGGAGAGATGAAAAGGGTGGCAGTGGCTGAAAGCCTACCACCTCTGCCAAAGGATTCCCAGCCATTGTAGGGGAACGCCCAACTCTTCAATCTCCTGTTCCCCCCATGCACAACACGTTGATTCTCTAACCGTAAAGGAAGACTTGTTGGCCTCCTCTCAAGCAACACCAAGTTTTCTCTGTTAAGACACATCTGGACAGGTCTGATTTCTTTTCTACCTGCACTGCTGGCCCAGGGGCCACTGAACTGAGGAAAAGAGATGCAGAGAGTGGGGAGAGTTCGGCCTGGCCACTAAAATTCAGCCTGAGTGCCTCTCCCCAACAAAGATTGTCTGCAGTTCTTTGGGACTATTCCAGCCAACCGTGGGGAGAGAGGTATTGTATCTCTTCAGAGTCAGTCAGGGCCCATTCCCTAGTGCTTTGGAACGGCCAAAGCTATTCTCTGAACTCAAAGCTGAACTCTGGTGCCTTCTTCTCATTGTGCTCTAACACTGTGTCAATTGGCTCCACCCTATCCCTGCTGGCAGAGCTCCATCTTTGGCAGTCACTACCAAAGATTTCACCTTTCTTGACCACAGGCCCCAGAGCATCCAAGGGCCTGCCAACTCTCTACATCCACCAAATCCCCAGACCTCCCTGGCACAGCTGCTAGAGGGTTGCTGCCACTGATTAGACACTTAATCAGAAGTTGCCTCTCTGTCTCTGCATTTTCCTCTGTAAGGACAGGGAGCATGAGCTCTTTCTTTCTCTATTCTTCATAGCACCTAGCACCCTGCTGGTTACAAACTAAGGTCTCAGGAAATGTTTGGTAAATTAACAAACATGTTCAAGCATGAATTAATGTAATTTATGAAGAATTATGAGAGTCCTAATACCACTGACCATTGGTATCAGGGTGCTGAGCTTAAGTATATAATCCAAGAGCAAGGAGTGGGAGAATGGGATATAGACACCGCCGACTCTTAGCAAATCCTCTGTGTGCTCAACAACACGATGCCCTTTCTACCGCCCAGTGTTACTCTTCCTGTGAAACAAGATCACAGAGGTCATGGAGGGTGCCCTTATGATAAAAATATGTCATAAAGGAACTCTACCAGAGGTGACTTATGAAAGGAAGAGGGGAGTGTACGCCATACCCACCTTATTGCCATGACCACCAGAAGTGTGCACTTGGGCAAGGTTTTCATAGTGGCCTTTGAGGCTCTGGTCTTTCAGAGCTTTGCCTTCCTTAAACTCAAGGCAGATACAATATTGTTTATTTGCTGGCCACCCTCCCCAGTTTTCCCATCCTTGATGGCTACTTGTGTCAGGTGAAGATGTCTCTGCCTGGAGGCAGCTATTGTTTTCTACTCTGCTTGAGGTCTTTAGTCTTCTTGGAAGATACCTATCGGCCAGCAGCTTCTGCCTTCCAAATTCATGGGCCCAGCTGGTGGAGAACTCTCAGTAGCTGCATTGGAAACTCTGTCCCAGCTTGGGGGAGCAAACCAATATCTCTCCCTGTCAATAAACTCATCTTAATATTCTCCCTATAAGTCCCAATCTTAAATGGAGGTGGGGAGGTAGGAGGGAGGTAATAGAAGTAATAAAAATGTGATGGAAAAAGTATATGCAATATAAATATTTATAACCATTCCCTCTCTGGGGGTTTCTGAACATAAAGGAGCTTTGTTTTCTGTGGGCTAACAAGTACACTAGTTAAGACAAAACTAGCTTCTATAGCAAGCAAATCCCCAAAAATGCAATTGCATAAACGGAATATTTTTATTTCTTGCTCATGTCAATCTGAATAAGTTATTCAATGGGTAGCCTCCAATGTGATGATTCATGGCCCCCTGCTCCTTCCACCTTGAGACTCTGTCATGGGACAGAGACAAGGAGAATAGCCTGCTGAGTTAGAGTTCTGGAGGAGAGGGAAGAGATTTGAACAGCTACTGTAAGATGTGAGACTTTGGCAAGAGACTACTAAGAAATGTTGCTGAGTGTTGTTTGGTGTGGCATCCCCCTTGGCAATCTTCAGTAAATTCTCCAGTAAAGGTTTTAGAATCAGATTTGGTATGTTTCCTTTTGGTGTGTGAGGGAAGAGGCAGACTTCAGGTGTTGTGTTAAATGGGTTAAGAAAGGAAAAGCTATTTTGAAATTAGACAGTGGTAATGGTTGCACAACACTACACATATATTAAAAACCACTGAATTGTCAATTTAAATGGGCAAATTTATGGTATGTGGCTTATATCTCAATTAAAAAATTGTATGAGAAACTAAATACCAATATCTACCACATTTTGAGCACTTTTGTGGGGGGCACTTTATATATATATATATTGATTATCTCTAATCCTGACTTTAACCTGAAAGGTAAGTATTAATATCTTGTTTTACAGATGATGAAAATGAGATTCACTGCAGTTAAATGGTCCAATATCATACAAGCAGTAGAGCCAGACACCCAAGTCTGCCTGACTACAAGGCTGGTATTCTCTCCACTGTCCCTTGCTGCTTTCTAATAGCAATAAGTATCATTAATTGAAGGCCTGGTATTGAGCCATAAACTTTGCATTTATGATCCTAATTCACTCAATGATCCTGAAAGTTTGGTAATAACCTTAATTCCATAGACAAGGTCACTGAGGCTCGGAATAGTCATTATGTGTCCCAACTCAGCTTATAAATGGCAATGCCAGGTTTTGAATCCTGATTTTAAAGCCACTCAATGTGCTTTCACTTGGGAGCTCAGCGGGACTACTCTATTTACAGGGAGGAACATAATTCTCTCTCTTTCTAACAAATATTGTTTGCTTTTCCTCGCCTCTTTCAAATCCAGCTAACTTTATTGAGTATTTTTTTTAACTGCCAAGTATTATGCTAAGAATGCCTTCTCCTTCCTGCTTCATTAATCAAAATCCATTACATTTTCAAAGGTGTATTCAAAGTTTCTTTTTCTATGAAGTTTACACTGATTAATTCTACCCGATTCTGTTCATCTGTATCCTTTTCAGAGGAATGTAATTGGTTGGATTATACCAATGCTATTCAAAGTGTAGTCCTTGACAGGTCAAGTCTAAGGTGCAAGATAAGCAAAGAGATTGAGAATATTTAGAAACTTTTATAGCAATTTGACATTGTTGTGACATCTGATTGCATAATCAGTGGACTTATATTTTGTCTTTTTCTTTCATTTTTCTAGTAATTCATTTCTATTGTATTTTACAAAAGAATCCGTCTGCCACAGAATGGAAATTTTAAAAAAATGTTCCTTTACAACAAATAGTTTGAGAAGCACTAATCTGGACCAGAAGTCACCATATCTGGTCAGTGGACTACATCAATAGTTTCATTGACACACAGCCACACTCATTCATTTAGATTCTTGTCTGTGACTGCTACCTTACTAAAACAGTGGCATTGAGTGAGTAGAGTTAAGTAGCGATAATTCGGCCCATAAAGCCTAAAATATTTACTATCTGGCCCTTAACAGAAAAGTCTGCTGACCTCTGATCTAAATAAATGGTTCTCACTTTTGATTGCCCAATAGGAACATTTGAAAAAGAGTTAAAATTACTAATGGTTGGGTTTCACCCTAGAGATTCTGATTTCATTGAGCTGGAGTACAACCTGTGTAGGTAATTTTAATGTGCAGCAAAGTTTTATAACTGCTGATTTAGATTCAGCTCAGGCTGGGAGTCAGAATTACAGTGGGTGCCAGAGGGCCATCCTAACCATAACCTCCTGAATCAGAGTTCTGGGGAATGTGGCCCAAGCATGCTTGATTGTGTGTTAAGTAAATCCTCCGTGGGTAATCTAGATGTTTAGCAGGGTTAATAACCCATTGTCTAGACTTTGGAGCAGAGATTTTCAAAACTAACAAAGAAGAATTATATGAAGAATATGTTAAGAATACAGATTCCCAGGGCCCCACTTCAAGTGAGTTTTATTCACTGATTCACCTGATTCACTGGTCTCAGATGTGACCCAGGAAGAGCACTTTTAACAAGACCCCAAAAGGCTTCTGGAGTTGGGGGATTCTTTGAACCACATTCTGAGAAACATTGCCCTGGCACAACAAGCAAACATTTAGTTTCTCTCCAGGCTCCTACAGAATGGCTTAGATTCTGGGAGTCATTTTTTCCCTTTGTAAAATAAAGGGTACAGTTCCCGCTAGCCTTCATTTTCCAAGACTATTTGAATTTTATGTTAATATATATGAAAATATTTTGTTAAAGTGAAGAAAAATGCAAAAAGAGGTGCATATTAGCTACCCCTGAGATATAAATGGCTGAGAGTAACGTACCTTGTTCTATCTCTGCACAGACATTTATTCCGAAGGAATCTCTAATGACAGAATTCATGCAGCTAGAATTGGGTCACAGAAGTGTGGGTTTTTATGGGGTCTTCCTCTGAATCCTTTGATTCATGTCCATGTAATAATAATAGGAAGAAAAAGAAGAAACCTTTATTAGCCTAAGCAATTCACACATATTATTTCAAGTAATCTTCTCAACAGTCCTTTAAGTTAGATAGTAATGTCATGCCCATTTTAAAGATGAAGGAAATACAGGTCACAGAGGTTAATTTATCCAAATTTACTGACAACTAGAATGTGTCAGGGGAGAGATTTAGGGCCCAAGTCATCAAACTCTAGAGTTCCCCCTCTTAAATACTCTGCCACTCTCCCCTATGTCTGAAGAGGGAAGTGAGAGCTCCCCAAAGGCCACTCAGCCACCTGCATGCTTTCTTCTGGCACCTAATTGTGAAGCCACCTTTCCCCATGCATCTGCATCCTGAGTCCTTATACAGGCATGATGAAGATTCTCTATGATGCAGCATCTTTGGAATTACCTGCTCTTTGTCATTGAGCCAGTTGCCACTTCTGAAGTCATCCCATAACTCAACAATCCATCATTTGGGAGCTGTTCACAGCAAACAGCTTCAGCATAGGAAGAAAAGCAGAGCACAAAAGAAAAGAAATCACTGAGTATTCCCTCCCATCCTATAAGAACATGACCAGTCTGGGGACTCGGTACCTCTAAAGATTTGTCCTGCAACTATGGCGAACAGGGACAGGCCTGGGAAAAGAGGATCTTCCGTGTGACACATCTAAGCATACCACCTGTTTAATTTAGTTCAACTGAAAGTAAACCCACTTTAGTGATTTGGGGGAAGATGCAAGGACTGGGATGGACCAGGTCTTTATCCTTAAGACCATCGTCATCACTTGGGCCAGGTGCAGCTTTGTCCAGCGGCTGCTGGGAGAAAGCATCTGCATTACAGAGCAGTGACTTCCTGTAGCATCAGTCACAGGAGTGAGGTTTTGGCTAGCACAGAGGTCCCCATTCACACACCTGTCCTCTCCTCTTCTCCCCACTTGTCTCCAACCTCCTTCTCTGTCTGACTCCCTTAGATCTAGGAACCTAGAATCTCCTTCCTCACCATGCATTCTAATTTTCCCTCTCCCATCTTCTGCACCCCCATGCTCCTAAACTGTCTGACCCTCTTCCCTTTTTCCCATTCAGCAGAATGGCCTCAAAATCAGCAGCCAGGACAGAGCCTGGGCAGCTTCTGCCCTCCAAGCCAGCCATCTTCTTATTCACCAGAGCAACCCAGAACACTCCAGTAATCTACTGAATTGTGGAATTTTGTTCATCTGACTTAAGGATCAACAAACCGTGTCGCACAGACCAATCCGGCCCACTGCTTATTTTTGTAAAGAAAAATTTATTGGACATAGTCATATGCATTCATTTACATATTGTCTATGATGTTTTTGTGCTACAGCAGTAGATTAAATAGTTGTGACAGAGACCACATGGCCTGCAAAGCCTAAAATATTTACTCTCTGACTATTAATAGAAATGGTTTGCCGATCTTTGATCTAGGCTAATTCCTACCTAGTCTGAAGGCTTGTTTGAATATGGTCCCATGGTTGTTTTTTGCTGTATAGAAGTGGTTCTTGGGTGTTTTCTCTAGCCTTTGCTTGAGCCTTTGAAAGACATTTATGAGCCCCATACAGCAGAAAGGTCAACAACAAAAGAAAAGAGATGTGCCTTCCTGTACCCAAAAAGCTTGACCGTCACCCCCATAGTGGCAAGGTTATTCCTGCTGCAGGTGGGGGAGCAAAGGGTGGCGTACTCACCTGCTAGTCGAAGCAGAACAACCATTTCCCATGGCAAAGCCCTTTAACTTCTTCACCACTTCTCTCAGCAAGATTCCAATGGTTTCATGGGGACAAAAATAAAAGGAAAAGTGTAATGGAAGCTGATTAGTCATCTATGAATACAACTCTGTGCAACATTTGTCTAAAATGAGTGCTCACATTGATGGGTGAAATGCAAGATTCTCATAGTCCTTTGATGACCCAGTGCTATCATGGTTTCTACTTGCTCTCCATTTCTTTAATCTCATGAAGAATTTACTTGTACAATGAAGAGCTGGCCTTTCACACACACTGTAAGCATCTCTGGGGTACTGTGGTATTCAGATGTCTCAGGGGACCCCACCTAATGTTGTTTTGAGGCCATAACTTAAAGCAAGTCTACATTATCATTGTTGTGGGAGTCATCTCAGAAGTGCTACACCACTGTGCATATTCAGTTCTGATAGCATAATGGTCTCCAAGCCATTTCTGGTCTTCCACTCTCTTGCCATCTGTTCTAGTTTACTGGCTGCCAGAATGCAATATATCAGAAAAGGAATAGCTTTTTAAAAAGGGAATTTAATAAGTTACAAGTTAACAGTTTTTAGGCCATAGAAATATCCCAGTTAAAGCAAGTCTATAGAAATGTCCAATGTAAGGCATCCAGATAAAGATACTTTGATTCAAGAAGGCTCATGAAGTTCAGCATTTCTCTCTCAAGTGGAAAGGCACATGGTGAACATGGTCAGGGTTTCTCTCTCGGCTGGAAGGACACATGGCGAACATGGCATCATCTGCTAGCTTCCTTTCCAGCTCCCTGGGAGGCGTTTTCCTTCTTCATCTCCAGAAGTTGCTGGCTGATGGACTCTGCTTCATAGTTCTGTGGCATTCTCTGCTGTGGCTTTCTCGTGGCTCTGTCATCCTTCTCTGCTCTCTCTGAATCTCCTGGCTTTCTGTATTGTTGTTCTCTAGCTTTTTCTAAAGTTCTTCTTCTTTTAAAGGATCCAAGTAAAACCCACTGGAATGGGTAGAAGCATGTCTCCACCTACCAAGTTTAGTACCCACACTGCTTGAGTCACATCTCCATGGAGATAAGCGAATTAAAGTTTCCAACATACAGTACTGAATAAGGATTAGAAGAAACCTTTGCTCCCACAAGGCTGATTAGGATTAAAACATGGCTTTTCTAGGGTACATACACCTTTTCAAACCAGCACACCATCCTTGACCTTGTTGGAAGCTGTTGGCCTTGGGGTCCCTGGAAGAAGCATCATTGCTTATTATCTTTACAATGCTTTGTTATCTTTACAATGTTTCTGCAAGTATTGCAGCTGTTCCTCCGAATCCCAGAATGCCATTCATGTATCGATTTATCCAAAGAACCATGTTGAGCACCTCCCATGTGTACAAAGTTGACAAAACACAGTCTTGAATTCAGAGGAGCCTACAGGCAGGATGGAAGAGAGGGAAAAAAAGCACAGCACCATAAGAGGATTGGGTGCTGTGGGAACTTGGACTAGACCAGACTCTACCTGAGAAGGCATATTGTTAGCATTGCACCACCATGGCTCCATTCTTTCCTCCTCCAAGTGCCCCTCATCCCAGCTGTGAGTCTGCCTAACTCTGGCCTGGGTTAAACTTCCATTATCTGAGGGCTATTTGTCTTTACCACTACCACTTTGATGAGTTTGCTACCTTAATTTAAGGAAACAAGTCTCAAAATGCCTTTTTATCACCTTTCCAGAGTGCTGTGGCCTCTAGGCAAATTAGACCACCACATCCATTGTACCAAATTGGAATGAGCCCACTCCTGACACCATCTCATACCCTCGGCAAAACCACCATGTTCTACTGGGCCTTACACTTCCTTATCTGATGATGATCAATGACTAGTTGAAAACTGTGATTTTTATTTTTCCCCACATAGCTTTAACTGAGAGAGGCATGAAGAAGATTGAGACCACAACCCTGTTTTTCAGAAATAGGAAATATCTAAAACAGTTTGTCTGAAGTTTGTGCTTGGCTTTGTAGTTTTCATGAGGTCTGTTCAACTGAAGCCAGCAACATCTGGAACTTGGAGCCTGTTGGGTCATATTGCAATAAAAAGAAGCTCACTTGGCCAAGTTTCCCTGTAGGAAGAGGTCCAGGAAACAGAGCAGCAGAGAGGGTGCAAGGGCATTAGAAACAATGGGACTGGGCATGGAGAGGCCTGTGGTTTCTGCCTAAGGAGGGAGTGGCCATTTGATCTGGTTAAGGCAGGACTCAGCAAGCAGAGAATCAGCACCCAAGGATAGGTACTCTGCACTGTTCTGTACCTTCACCCAGCCCATTCCCTGCTTCCTCGGCTTCCACATGCCTCCACTTGTAGGCTTCCAGAGCTGTTCTGTCTCCAAAGCCCCTCCCTGATAGTTCATCCAGACATTCTGAGCCAGACTGCTGACTCTAAACCTATCCCCAAGCATCACCCATCAAAACATTTCTGATTACCACAATGTTAAAATACAAAAATTAAAAGGCTCCAGGGTACACAGGGACAAATGCTGGAAAGGGTTATAGCAAAGTGAAATCAGCTTTGTTAAGACAATAGAACAAGGATGACTTCTTTTCCTCCCATAAAAATTCCTTTAGAGTTATTATGATCATGCTTTGTTAATAAAAGTAATATATTTCTTATTTCTTTCTCTGTTCCTCTAGACTTTTGAGTCTAGTAACTTGCCAATATTTATAAATTAGATCAGGGTTGTGTGTTAATTGCTTAAGGCTTGCTACTCCCAGAAACAACAGTACTTTTATTTCATTTCATTTTATTAGAATAGTTATAGGTTGACAGAAAATTCATGCAGCTAGTAGAGTTCCCAAATATACACCCCACCCACTCACAGAGTTCCCCCAGTTATCGATATTTTGCATTAGTATGCTACATTTGTTACTAATCATAATTATGCTAACTATAGTCCATAGTTTACATTAAGATTCAGTCTTTATATTGTACGGTTCTTTGTTGTTGTTGTTGTTGTTTTTAACTTTTATTCTCATAACATATATACAACCTAAAATTTTCCATTTTATCCACATTCAAGTATACAATTCAGCAGTATTAATTACATCCACAATGTTGTGTGACCCTCACCACCAACCGTTTTCAAAACTTTTCCATCATCCCAAACAGAAACTCAGTACCAATCAAGGTTTAACTCCCCATTCTCTGCACCCACGCTGCCCCTGGTATCCTAACTTGTATTCTAGTTTCTGACTTCAGAATTTATATGTTCTAATTATTCCATATGAGGTAGATCATGTAATATTTGTCCCTGTGTCTGGCTTATTTCACTCAGCATGATGTCTTCGAGGTTCCTCCATGCTGTAGCATGCAGCAGAACTTCATTCCTTTTTATGGCCAAACAACTTCCCATTAGATGTGTGTACCACATTTTGTTTATCCATTCATCCCTGGATGGACACTTGGTTGCTTCCATCTTTTGACAGTTGTGAATATGTTGCTATGAACATCATTGTGAAACTATCTGTTTGAGTCCCTGCTTTCAATTCTTTTGGGTATCCCTAGAAATGGGATTTCTGGGTCATTCTCTAATTAACTTTCTGAGGAATAAGCAAATTGTCTCCACACAGGCTGTGCCATTTTATATTTCCACTAACATATGAAGGTTTCTCTTTCTCCACATTTTCTCCAACACTTATTTTCTGCTTTTTTTTTTTTAAATAATAGCCAGTCTGGTAGGTGTGAAATGGTTTTGATTTGAATTTCCCAAATAGCTAATGATGTTGAGCATCTTTTCATGTGTACTTTTAAGCTGGATTCCCAGAGTCAACTGACAACTACATATTTTTTTCCTAATGTCATCTCAGTAGCATGGTTGAGAGGTTTTAGTAAATGGTAGGTGCAGAATCTCTGAACCTTAACAGTTAGTAACGGTCTTGATAGTCTTCAACTAAAGCCTTCCACCCAGTGGTGGAGTTCTCAGAACTGCTTGATGACTTCCAGGTATGGGGAACTCACTTCTGAGAAAGGCAAGCTCTTCAGGATTTGGATTGTTTTGGTTTTATAAAGTTCTCTCTTTGTTGCCAAAAGAAGATCTGTTCTCTTGTAGATTTCTTGCCCTCTTAATAAGCCTAATCCCTTTCCTAGATGATAATCAGTTAATATTTAAATGTAGCCACCACCCACCCCAAGGCTTTTCTCCCTAAGCATTTTTGTTTAGGGATCTTTTTGAGCAGAGACAGGGAGAGAGGTTTTTCATTTTATTTTTAATGAACATCATATTTGTCTGGGCTCAGTGTATTTCATTTTCTTGACTTTTGATTTAACTGTTGTATACAGTGAGGTGCCTGTTGATGGGTCTTACTCCCAGTTAGCTTCAGAGCTTGGATTTCTTAAATAAAACCTTCAGTGCTATCTATACAACTGCCCACAAGACATTGAATTTCTTTAAATCTTTTCCTAGGGTGGAAATTATTTTCCTGTTCCTTTCTTCTTAGTATTTTTATTGAAATATCTTCATGCACCATACAGTCTATCCAAAGTATACAATCAGTGGCTCGCGATATCAACACATAGTTGTGTATTCATCACCATGATCATTTTTTAGAACATTTGCATCATTCCAGAAAAGAAGTAAAGTGAAAAAAGAAAAACCCTGTACATCCCATTTCCTTTACCCCTCCCTCTCATTGACTGCTAATATTGCAATGCAATTTTTTTTACCCCTTATCTCCCCCCATTATTCATTTTTGTCCTTATTTTTTATTCATCTGTCCATAGCTTGGATAAAAGGAGCATTAGCCACAAGGTTTTCACAATTACACAGTCACATTACAAAAGTTATATCTTCAATCGTCTTCAAGAATCAAGGCTATGAGAGAGAGAGGCCATATCTGAGCCATAAAAGAGGCTCTCTGGGGGTGACTCTTAGGCATAATTATAAGTAAGCTTAGCTTCTTCTTTGCAGGAATAAGTTTCATAGGGGCAAACCCCAAGATCAAGGTCTTGGCCTATTAAATTGGCTGTCCCCCAATGCTTGCAAGAATGTCAGAAATTTCCCAGGTGGGGAAGTTTAATATTTCTTTCTTTCTCTCCAGTCCTGCAGGGGGCTTTGCAAATACTTTTTTATTCTCTGCCAAAATTATTCTAGGATGTTTCAGGGCATCACACTAACCTGAACAAACCAACAAGACCTCACTCCTTATTCAAGATTCCTTGTAATTATGGTGTTTGAATAAACTGACCATACAAGTAAGATTAGATATTGTGCTACCAAAAATATAAATTTTGCATCAAATGAACATCTCTTCCTTTGGCCTCATGCAGAAGTTGAAGTTTTAAAATATAGTGCCGTCCCTTTTTATTTTCATTTAGTGATGGCCTAATTTTATTAGGCAAGGCCACGATGGAGAAATAGCGCTCTAACTCAGCCCAGTATTTATTTACTTTTTTATGTTATATGTTAATGTTTGGATTTTTTTAACATTGTGTTTTGTCAATTTTTGTGAGAATGTTCTGCTAGTATAAAAGGACACATTTCCTATTTTTAAATAGTCCTTTTATATCAGGTAGGTCTCATTTGCTCATCTTTGTGTATGGGGGTGTTACAGAGCTAAGCCGAACCTTTCCAAAGGTTCTCTAACTACTCATTAGTCAGAAAACAGAAATGAATGGAAACCCACTTCCTTTTGTCTCCCATCTCCAACTGATGAAGATTTTTTCACCCCATCCCAGTTCCAATCCAGGAACCAATGAAATCAAACCCCAAGCTCTTTGTTTCAGACAAAGTTTTCCCAGGGTATTTTGGTAAGCAGTTCACACCTGTGCTGGTTTGAAAGGATGTATGTCCCCTAGAAAAGCCATGTTTTAATCTAAATCCCATTTCACAAGGCAGAATAATCCCTATTCAATGCTGTATGTTTGAAACTGTAATCAGATCATCTCCCTGGAGGTGTGATTTAATCAAGGGTGGTTGTTAAACTGGATTAGGTGACAGCATGTCTCCAACCATTTGGGTGGATCTTGATAAGCTTCTGGAGTCCTATAAAAGAGGAAACATTTTGGAGAATAAGATATTTGGAGAGAGCAGAGAATGCTGCAGCACCATGAAGAAGAGAGTCCACAAGCCAATGACTTTTGGAGATGAAGAAGGAAAAAGCCTCCCAGGGAGCTTCATGAAACTGGAAGCCAGGAGAGAAAGCTAGCAGATGATGCCATGTTCGCCATGTGCCCTTCCAGCTGAGAGAGAAGGCCTTACTGTGTTCGCCATGTGCCTTTCTCACTTGAGAGAGAACCCCTGAACTTCATCAGCCTTCTTGAACCAAGGATCTTTCCCTGGATGTCTTAGATTGGACATTTCTATAGGCTTGCTTTAATTGGGACATTTTCTCAGCCTTAGAACTGTAACCTAGCAACTTATTAAATTCCCCTTTGTAAAAGCCATTCTGTTTCTGGTATATTGCATTCCAGCAGCTAGCAAACTAGAACACCCTAGCTGTCTGAAGATCAAAGGTACAGGTCCTCTTTCTTTAAGATGTCCTCAGAGATTCATGGACTTCATAATCACTGTTCTGGTTTGCTAGCTGCCAGAATGCAACACGCCAGAGACGGATTGGCTTTTAATAAAAGGGGATTTATTTTGTTGGTTCTTCAGAAGAAAGGCAGCTAACTTTCCACTGAGGCTCTTTCTTACGTGGAAGGCACAGGATGGTCTCTGCTGGTCTTCTCTCCAGGCCCTTGGGTTCCAACAACTTTCCCCGGGGTGACTTCTTTCTCCATCTCCAAAGGCCTGGGCTGAGCTGCAAGTGCTGAGATGAGGAATGCC
>PVIY010040413.1:0-22395 GCA_004026745.1 Myrmecophaga tridactyla
CAATTCAAGGCTCAGCAAAGAAACTATGACAAACTCAAGGAGAACTTCTTTGGCCCCAAGGAAGAAATGAAGTTGGAGGCCCATATGGTGCCAGGGTCAGCAGCCAGCAAGGACATTGGCAAAGTGGCAAAACGGTGAGCAAGTTGCAGAATTTGACATTTCTGAGGTAGTGGTGCCAAGAGACCAGTGCCCTGATGATAACGACGAGGTCATTGTCAAGATCACTGGGCATTTCTATGCCAGCCAGGTGGCTCAGCAGAAGGTCCGAGATATCCTGGCTCAAGTTAAGCAGCAGCACCAGAAGAGACAGAGTAACCAGGCCCAGGTATGGAGGAAGTGACCAGCTACTAAACATCTCATCAACTCCAAGAAACAGGTGGAAATGGAGAACACACTCTCAACCTGGGCCTGAGAATGAGTGGGAATCAGGGGTACCTAAATGTGGCTGTAGATCAGATTTGCCCACTTGTCTGAGAAAGATGTTCCAGTGAGGAACCCTGATTTCTCGGCCCCAAACACTGCCCGCCCCTTGGGTTATCGCCACAGGAAATTCTAGCTCAGGGTGCTTTTAAACGTGGATTGTTTAAGTAACTTCTCCAAGCCACTCAGAGGATAGGTCAAACCCCAGTTGGAAGAGAAATAAAATTCCCTTCAAGTTTAAAACAAACAAACAACTATAATGATGCAAATAAAATAAACAATAAAATATATTGGAATGATTCAAATCAAAATAGAATTATCTGGTCTTTAAACACAGATAAACTTAGATATAGGCCCATCTGTTTATGTTCTGTACTTTCAAAGTCAACTTTATTGAGATATATTATAAATACAATAAACTGCACCTACTTAAAAAGGTATGATTTGATGTTTTCACAGTTGTGTACACCTATGAGAACACTGATGTAATCAGGACACATTTCCATCATTCCCCAAAGATTCCTTGCACCCCTTTGCTACTATTCCTCCCCCTGCCCCTGGTCCCAGGCAACACTCATCTGATTTTTTGTCACTATTCTTATGACTAGTGTGCATTTCTAGAATTTATATAGATGCAATCATAAAATAAATATAATAATCTTTCATGCCTGGCTTCCTTTACTTAAAATGACTTTGAAATTCATCCATGTTGTTACATGTATCAGTAGACCATTCCTTTTCATTGCTGAGTAGTATGGATACACTGCATTTTGTTTATCCATTCATTTGATGATGGACACGTGGGTTGTTTCCATTTTAGTCTATGATAAATAAGGCTGCTAATCAACTTGTTCGCAATGATGCTATCAACACTCATACAGAAGTCTTTGGATGGACATGTTTTCACTTCTCCTGGGTTAAATACCCAAGAGTACAGCAGCTGAATTCATAGTATGAATGTTTTACTTTTTAAGAAGTAACAAAACTATTTTCCAAAGTGTTGTGCTATTTTTCATTCCCACCTGCCATGTATGAGTTCCAGTTGCTCTACATCTTCACACACTTCTTGATCAATCTTTTAAATTTTAACCATTTTAGTAAGTGTATCACATTGTGACTTTAATTGTACAGTATTTTATGACAAAATGTTGCTGAAAAGTCTTTCTTGTCATTATTGGTCAGTTCCTATCTTCTTTTATGAAGTGTCTCTGTTCAAATCTGTTCACTTGTTATTGAGTTATCAGTTTCCTTACTACTAGATTGTAAATTTCTCTTTATTTTCAGGATACAAGTCTTTTTCCAATGTCTATAGCAAATATTTTCTCCCACTCTGTGCCTTGACTTTTTATTTTAGTAACAGTCTCCTAAAGAACAAGAGTTCTTAATTTTGAAAAGTTCCAATTCGTTTCTTTTCTTTAATGCTATGTGTCCTACCTAAGAATTTTTTCCTGTGGCTTGGCACATTTTTAATGGTAGCTGTTAAATGATATTTCCAATTAATTTTATGAGTATGGGGCTTTTCTTTAATTTTGATCAGTTATGTCTAGCTACTGTATTGTTTCATTTACTCAAAGTACTATTCTCTTTTATTAACTGATCCATTATTAATGTTCTTTTTACTCATACAAATCTTCTGTAATTTTGCTATCTCTTTACTGTACTCAGGTTTGTGTGTGGTTTCTAATGTACTGGGTTTTTTTCACCTTTTAGATTTATTTTAGTAGGAAAAAGATGATTACTTTATAAATTTAGATGGCTAATGAACTTAGAAACACTTTCAGGTGTAAGAGAAACCTAGAATAGTGGCTTACACAAAACATGTTTATTTTTATTACGTTGCAAAATTCTGGAGATAGGCTGCTGCTAGTATTGACTCAGTAATGCCAGGACCCATGTCCCCATGATTGTCTTGTCCCTTCTGTTCTTGTGGAGAGATTGCCACTGCTCTGGGTATCACATACAAGGAAAGACAAAGGGTAGAACTAATGGCATCAGCTAGGTATGTCCCTTTTCTTAGGAAAGCAAAGATTTTTCCAACACATATCTATGAGTCTTTAGCTTACTTCTCTATACCAGAGCCAGGTCACTTGGCCATAGTAGCTTTATAAGGTGCTAATGAAGTGAATAAGTAGTGACAGAGCACAGTATAATAATCACCTGTTGGCTTAGCAAACCAATACTGTCTCCCACTGTGAAAGTGACTATGTCTCAAAAAAAAAATCAAATTGCTTTCCTACAAGACATACAATACATACATAAACTTAAAAATCGTACAAATAAATATGTGAAGTTTAACAAATACCAGAAATTAGAAACTTAAAAAAGAAAGCGTAAATGTCTAAAAATAAATTATATGAATGGGAAAATATTATATACAAATCTACACATAGATTTGTTTTTTAAAAAAGAAGTTACAATCTTCACATATACAGAGCAATCACAAATTGTCAAGACAACCCAAAAAGAAAACAGATGTATGCATAAATGGTTTATAAGGCAATTTACAGAAAAGCAAATTAAAATGGCCAAGAAACAAAGAGGAGTACATTAATATACAAATAAACAATTTGTTGCCTAAAACGATAATCTCTAAAACTGCTCAAACTTTGAGTGACAGCTACTTCTTATAGAGGGAAAGGGGGTTTAACATTAATATTGGAACTTTGAAATGTTACAGTTTTATTTCAAAGATATTTGGAAACATGTATTAAAATAAGAAAATACATACATAGTTGAATGAGTCGGTCCCATTCTAGGGAGTGTATTCTAGAGAAATAGAAAACAAAAATCTCCAGTAAATGAGACCATGTTTAAGCCTGTTCAACAGTCAACTATGTTATGCTACCTGTTAAGGATGGTTGTAGATCATTTATCATAGTGGCGAAAATGTGACTTATCAGTTATGAACTAACATTAATGAATAAATTTGGAGAATTTCAGTTTAGAACAGAGAGGTCATCAGGAGACAGAAATAGGGTAGAGATTGGGTAATTGGAGCTGAAGGGATACAGATTGTGCAACAGGACTAAAAATTCAGAAACGGATAGCACAATACTACCTGATTGCAGCACAATAATATAAGTACACTGAATGAAGCTGAATGTGAGAATGATAGAGGGAGGAGGGCTGGGGACACTTATAAAACCAGAAGGAAAGATAGATGATAAAGACTGAGATGGTATAACCTAGGAATGCCTAGAGTGTACAATGATAGTGAATAAATGTACAAATTAAAAAGTGTTTTTGCATGAGAAGAACAAAGGATGTCAGTATTACAGGGTGTTGAAAAAAGATTGTCATTCACATTTTAAAACTTTTGACTAGTGCAGTTCCTAATTTAACTTATATGGACAGTTTAATTGAACACCATAAGTACATGGAACTTTGTACAAAATCATTTTGTACAAATTTTTTTGTACAAATTTTTAATATATTTTAACATTTGTTCCTGCAATTTTTTTCCTATACCTTTTGCCACTCCCTGTCATTGATCACTGCTATTTCAATCTACTCAATTTATTTTAACATTTGTTCTCCCTATTATTTATTTTTTATCCATATTTTTTACTCATCTGCCCATACCATAGGTAAAAGGAGCATCAGACACAATCTGATTTTGTAGGTTTGTCCAGGTTAGTGTGATGCCCGATAAAACCCAGAGTGATATGAACAGTGAATAAAGAAGTATTTGCAAAGTCCCCTTGGGAGAATAGTGAGGAAGGGGGAAAATTCAACTTCCCCATTTGGAGAATTTCTGATATTCTCACAAGCAGTGGGGACAACCAAATCAATAGGCCAAGCCCTCACTTTTGGGGTTTGTTCATATGAAACTTATCCCCGCAAGGGTAGGTTAAGCCTACTTAAAATTAGACCTAAGAGTCACCCCCAGAGAACCTCTTTTGTTGCTCAAATGTGGCCTCTCCAACTCTCAACCAACATGGGCAAGCAAACTCATTGCCCTCCCCCTCTCTATGTGGGACATTACTCCCAGGGGTGTAAACCTCCCTGGCAACGTGGGACAGAAATCCTAGAATGAGCTGGAACTCAGCATCAAGGGATTGAGAAAACCTTCTCAACTGAAAGGGGGAAGAGAGAAATGAGACAAAACGAAGTGTCAGTGGCTGAGAGATTTCAGAGTTGAGAGGTTATTCTTATGCATTATATAGATACTCCTTTTTAGTTTAAGGTATATTAGAGAGGCTAGCGGAAAGTGCCTGAAGCTGTAGAGCTGTGTTCCAGTAGCCATGTTTCTTGAAGATGATTGTAAAATGATATAGTTTTCGCAATGTGATTATGTGATTGTGGAAACCTTGTGTCTGATGCTCCTTTTACCTATAGTATGGGCAGATGAGTAAAATATATGGATAAAATATAAACAAATAATAGGGAGAACAAATGTTAAAATAAATTGAGTAGATTGAAATACTAGTGATCAATGACAGGGAGTGGCAAAGGGTTTAGGAAAAAAATAGAAGGAACAAAGATTAAAATATATTGAGTAGATGGAAATACTAGTGGTCAATAAGGGAAGGGTAAGGGTTATGGCATCAATGAGTTTTTTCTTCTTTTCTTTTTATTTCTTTTTCTGGAGTGATGCAAACACTTTAAGAAATGATCAAGGTGATGCATATACAACTCTGTGATGATACTGTGAGCCACTGATTGTACACCAAGTATGGAATGTTCATATGCTAAGAATGTTGTGTTTATATGCTGCTTTGTCAAAAAATATATATATTTTAATGTGACTTATCAGTGGTGAAACTGTTGAACAAATTCACCATGGCATTCGTTATGGCATGTCCACACTATGGACCATATTCAGCTATGTGCTAGTTTGAAACTATTATGTACGCCAGAAAAACCATGTTTTAATCCTGATCCAATCTTGTGGGGCCAGATTTATTGTTTAGGGCAAGAAACTCTGGATTGTTTCCATGGGGATGTGACACACCCCATTGTGGTTGTGGCCTTTTGATTAGATGGAGATGTGACCACCCATTCAAAGTGGGTCTTGATTAGTTTACTAGAGTCCTTTAAAAGGGGAAAACATTTTGGAGAAGCCTCAGATGCAGACGCTTGGAGAACAGTTAGTTACTTCAGAGCTGACAGAGACATGGATGTTTGGAGATGTCTGGAGTACCAACAGAGAGAGCAGATGCCCAGACACAGGCAGGGCTCAGCAGGCATCATCACGTGCCTTCCCATGAGATGCTAAGGAAGTCAGAACCTTGAATTGTGTCCTAGAGGAGCTAAGTGAAAACCCACAGATGCTTAGAGAGGAAACCTTTGGCATTAGAAGCAACAGAATCAGGAATAAGAATCAGCAGATGCCAGCCACTTGCTTTCTGAGGTGACAGACATTGGCCTTTCTTAAGTCAAAGTATCTTTTCCTGGATGCCTTAGTTTGGACATTTTTCTGGCCTTAGAACTGTAAACTTGTAATAAATTCCCTTTATAAAAGCCATTCCATTTCTAGTATATTGCATTCCAGCAGCTTTAGCAAAGCAATACAAGCTATTTGCAAGTTATTGTTGAGTGTGAAAAATGCAGAAAGTACATATAATATGTTCTAATTTGAAAGCTGCCAGAATGCTACATGCCAGAAACAGAATGGTTTTTAAAAGGGGAATTTATTAAGTCACTAGTTTACGCATTTTAAGGCCATGAAAATGTCCAAATTAAAGCAAGGCTATAGAAATGTCCAATATAAGTCATCCAGGGAAAGATACCTTGGTTCAAGAAGGCCGATGAAGTTCAGGGTTTCTCTCTCAATTGCAAAGGCATGTGGTGAACATGGACGGTCTGCTAGCTTTCTCTCCAAGCTTCTTGTTTCATGAAGCTTCCCCAGAGGAGTTTTCCTTCTTCATCTCCAAAGGTCTCTGACTGCGTGGTCTCTAAAGCTTTTCTCAAAATGGTTTCCTCTTAAAGGGTTCCAGTAAGTAACCCAACCTTGAACAAGTGGAGACATTCTCCATGGAAACCATCTAATCAAAAGTTATCACCCACAATTGGGTGTGTCATATCTCCATGGGAACAATCAAAAGGCTCCCATCCAGCAATACTGAATGAGGATTAAAGGATATGGCTTTTCTGGGGTCCACAACAGATTCAAACCAGCACATAATGCAATACAAATTTTGTAAAATAATGAAAACACACTCATGTATTATGTATGCACAGATAACATTTTAATATACTTTATGTGATTGTGAGCATAAATATGAAGTTGATTGTCATTATTTGTGCACTGTTACTGTGTCTAGAGTTGCTATAAATGTGAAGGAAGTACAAACATCAGAAATAAAATACATTACGAAAGTCACATTTATACAAATTTTGTATGTGTTGAATATGAAGCTAATCCAAGAAACAAAAAAATTATATTTCTTGTGGAATTTGCTTCTATAGGAAAACTTTTTTTCTGTGTATCAAATTGACAGGGTTTCTTCCCAATATGAATTTTACGGCATTTAATAAAATGCTGTACACTTAAACGATTTATTCTTCTCAATTATTTGATGCACAGTAAGGTATGACGTATCAGAAAACATTGAATATAATTTTGATATTTATTATCTAAAACAACCGTAGCCTCCCTCCACCCCCCAATGTGGGACATGACTCCCAGAGGTGTAAATCTCCCTGGCAACGTGGAACAGGAATCCCAGGGATAAGTTGGGACCTGGCATCATGAGACTGAGAAAGCCTTCTTGACAAAAAGGGCAAAGGGAGAAATGAGGTAAAATAGTTTCAGTGGCTGAAAGATTTCAAACAGAGTCAAGAGGTTATCCTGGAGATTATTCTTATGCATTATATAGATATCTCTTTTTAGTTTATGGTGCATTGGAGTGGGTGAAGTACCTGAAACTGTTGAACTGTATTTCAGTAGCCTTGATTCTTGAAGATGATTGTATAGCCATATAGCTTTTACAATGCAACCATGTGACTATGAAAACCTTTTGTCTGATACTTCCTTTATCCATAGTATGGGCAGATAAGTGAAAAAATAAGGAAAAGTAAGTAAATAATGGGGGGGCAATAAAGGGTAAAAAAAATTGGGTAGATTGAAATACTGGTGGTCAATAAGGTATGGGTAAGGGGTATGGTATGTACGAGTTTTTTCTTTTTTCTTTTTCTGGAGTGACGCAAATGTTCTAAAAATGATTCTGGTGATGAATACACAACTATGTGATAATATTGTGAATCATTGATTGAATACTTTGGAGAGACTGTATGGGGCATGAAGATATTTCAATAAAAATATTTTAAAAAATAAAAAATCATAGGGCTTCTGTGGAATAATTTACAATTGCTTCTGACTTGCGTGAAAAGACTTTCTTACTTTAAGAAAGCAGACATTAAGGAAATACATGCTTTTACTCATGGATAAATAAGGAGGGATACTGAAAATTGATTTTTGGATGAAGCCATTCCCATGTTCAGTGCATTTATTTTGTCTTTCTCTTGTAGAAATTGTCTGATGACTTCCAAATGAAGGGATTTCTAGTCACTGCTATTATAGGTTTGCCCTCCAATATGAGTGATGTGTAACAAGATTTGACCTGGTGGTTATTGTCCCTCTCATGTGTGAATTTACTAACAGTCAGGGAGTTGACTTCTCACTAAAAAATTTCCTACAATCACTGTATTCATAAGGCTTATCTCCAGCATGTATTCTCTGGGATGCAATGAAGTGTGCTTTGTGGCGTGAAGGGCGATCCACATTCAGCAGAAACCTAATACAACTCTTCACAATGAATTATCTGATGTATAATTAAAAGTTGGTTTCAATAAATTCCCTTCATAAAAAACAAACAAACAAAAAGTTCGCTTGAGAGAAGGCTTTCTTACATCCTCTGCATTCACAGTATGATATCCCTTTTTGGAAAACTAGTTTAAAATGAATTTCTTTACAAAAACTTAAAGTGTAAAACCATTTAAAAATAGTTTGCTATAAATACAAATGAACTGTGTTGGTGTACTGCTGGTATTAAATGATAAGGCTACCCACACTACTTTCCTCAGTAAAGTCTATATCACACATGGTTCCAGTGTACACTGATTCAAGAGTTCTACTTATGATTTAGCTTTCCCATACCATCCATAATTTTCCATCATTCATTCCTCAGCTTTCAAGCACCCCTTGAGATGCAAGGAGGCCCCCAAAAGAAGAAAGTCTTCCCTTCTATAGATTTAGCACTATATGGCAAAAAAGCACAGTTTCTTTTTTTTTTTTTTTTTTTTACTTGGGAATGTAGCATTCTAATTTTTTAAATGTGCCTGAGAATAGAAAGGCTGAGCATCACTATTCTAGTAATTTTGCTACACTGATTTTCCCAAATTCTTATTTTCAACCCCCTGGGCTCTCAGACCAGTTCCCATTAACTTCATTTCTTTTAAGTATCCAAAGGTCAAAAAAAAAAAAACAGAGTACTAAAGAAGACCTCTGAGAAGCTCTTCCATTTGCTAATGTTTGGTAGCTACCCTAATAAAATTTGACTCCACTATAGGTAACTTTCTCTTAGGTATGTAAA
Organism: Myrmecophaga tridactyla; assembly: GCA_004026745.1. Taxonomy (NCBI): domain Eukaryota; kingdom Metazoa; phylum Chordata; class Mammalia; order Pilosa; family Myrmecophagidae; genus Myrmecophaga; species Myrmecophaga tridactyla. Next base: position 8,958 of record PVIY010040413.1, read on the forward strand.
GTTTTTAATAAAAGGGTGAATGCTTTAAGACTTTTAGCAGCAAAAATTGGACAGGAAAAACTGGAAATAAAGTAATGTGGCAAATCAAATTATTACATTTTCATTTTTAAGTCAGCAATTTTGGAAAGTTTCAGTAATTTCAAAATTGTTGTTGGCTCCAGATTCCTTTAATAGGAACAGCTAGCTCAGTGAATTGAAAACTTCTCCTAACGTCAGAGTAGGTGATACAGACTAATACTGGCTCTGAGAACCAGAAAAGGTGAAAGAAAATATTAAACGCATCTAACTTTTTGAAAACTTGCAAGTGCTACCAAGGCAGTAATACACTGCAGGAATAAGACTGGGGACAAGACATAACCTCTGGAATTTGGGGTGTTTGTTAATTAGAGGTATTTGCCAATTCTTAAAACAACAATCTGCCCAGAAAGGCTGAAGACAGCTTTTAACAAATTCATAAGTATAGGTGGACAAAAACTAGAGTTCAGGTCTCTCAAAGGACCTGGAAAACCTCCCAAAGTCCAAATGGCATCTCCTAGGAATAAGAGTGAAAAAACAAACAAAACAGGCAAGACGTCAAAAGACATGAAGTCCAGGTTCAAATAATCTCAACACATGATTAGATGAAGGCTATCAGTGGTTGTCAGTGTTCCTAGCCTAGCTGCCTGCAAGACACAAAGGCAAATCCTTTCTGGAAGAAGATAGCATTCAGACCTAGTCACCTCTACAGTTTTTATTATATAGTGTCTGACAGATGATTAAAAAAATTACCAGTATATGAAGACAAGACATGACCAAAACCAAAAAGAAACAACAAATAATAGAAAAATGTCAACAGGTGAACTAGATAATTGGGTTATGTCTTGAAAAGCAGAGAAAGACAATGTAGCAGATGCATTATTCGAATATAAAATAGCCAGAAATTTCCAAAATTGCACAAAAACACCAAGCCACAGATTTAAAAAGCACTACAAACCATAAGCAGGATAAATACACAGAAAATCACACCTAGGTTTATCATTACAGAACTGTTGCAAAGCAAAGACAGAGATAAATTTTAAAGGTGTCAGAGGAAAAAAAATTAGCAAATCACACTCAGATATTCAACAATTAGATTGATGGCTCACTTTTCAACAAACAAAAAGGAAGGCAGACTATAATGGAATATCTTCAAAATGCTGATAGGAAAAAACTGCCAACTTAGAATTGTATTTTCAGTGAAAATATCTTTCAAAAATTAAGGCAAAATAAAGAGATTCTCCAACAAACAAGAGACAGAGCATGTGTCATCAGCAAACTTGAACTATCAGAAATACTAAAAATTGTTCTTCAGTTAGAAGAGAAATGATTCTAGAGGGAAACTTAAAGGACAGAAAAGAATACAAAGTAATAAGGTTAATTTAAATGAACACTGAGCCTTGAACAACAATACTGCCTGTTTAAACCACATTCTGAATTCAAATGCACGGCATCAATACCATATAAGCCAAGGGGAGAATAAATATACTTAACATTCTAACTCTTTGCTTTGTCCAAGATGTGTTATGAGTACTAATTTATATTAGCCTTTAAAAAGTGAAGTACGCATACTGTAATCTCTAGGATAACCACTAAAAGAACAAAAAATGTATAACCAATACCGAGTAGAAGGATAAATGGCAAAATAAGAAAATATAGAATGGAGAAAAATTAACAAACTGTACAAATAAAAGCAAACAGTAAATGAAATATAAAAACAAATATATCAGCAATTGTATTAAGTATAAACATAATTTGCAATTAAAAAACAAAGATTTTCAGGCTAGATAAAAACAACACCCAACTGTATGATGTTTACAAAAGGTCATAGTGAAAAGAATTTAGGAAGGCTGAAAATAAATGGAAAAAGGCATATGGAAACACTTTTAACAATAAATGTGATATGCCTGTATTAATATCTAACAGTAAATATTAAGGCAAAAAACACCACTAGTGAGAAAAAAGGGACATTTCATAATGATAAAGGTTCATTAACTGAGAACAGTATAAAAAGTCTGTATTTGAAGGTATGTTAAAACAACTGCTCAAATTATGTAAATCAAAAATTGGTAGAGTTAAAGGAGAGAGAAGTTCTCAATTATGCTGGAAAAGTATAAAACCCCTCTTTCAATTGATAGAATAAAAGGCAAAAAAATGTCAATAATAGAGGATTTGAAACACAAATAAATAGGATTAATTTGTAGGAATTCGGAGGGAAAAGAAGAAATACTCTTCTGCATGTTTAACTATATATCTAAGAAATAAACTAAACGCAAGACAATATGTTCCAGAGTAATCTAGCACATAATGTATAAAATGTGTTAATTACATAGGTTTTGGAATGCATTATCTTAATTAGTCTCCTTTTTTTCAAACAGAAACTGGAAAGAAAGTGCAGATTTCTGTGGACCAGGCTGGGGATCCAAAGTGCTGTTATCTAGACCTATTCTCTGTAGCTCAGTTCAATAATTTTAGGGCCAGTTCTAAGGTAACAGGTAGTTTATGGGCTGCTGCATACATAATCACTTTAAGGATGCAAGCTGGGAGCATTTTTATACCTGTTGGTTGTGAGATAACATACTGGTTACCTAAAAATCCCAACGAATATTCAGTTAAGACTGTGGTTCTAATTTGCCAAAGTCAAATTTTAAGTTCAAAATGGTCATTAACCAAGTGTACATACATCAATAGATACTATATTCAATAAATAAGGACTCGCCCCTCCCACAATAAGAAAGGGGGGGAAAAAACACCAGCAGTTCTTATAGAGTCCTTCCTTTGTGTATTTAGTATTAATTTTCACAAAAACTTCTAGCTGCCTCTCACCACAGACCTGAATTGCCTATTCTTTTATCTTGATTTCAGGCTCCTCAGGGTGCTCAGACAATAAAAAGTTTCCTCATCCCTCTACTTATGATGAAATTTCTTTGGTCAACATTGAATAGTTTTACCCAGGGTGTGACAAACTTAGCAGCTCTGGATTTATAGTCACTTATCCCACAAAAGTGAAACAAGAATCACCGCCACTCATCTCCTTACATATTGACTTAGGCTATTTTCATCATCTGGGCATTCCCAGTACCTGTCAGGTAAGCAAACATGGCCATTACAAGCTGTTTAAACACTTTCTCCAAAATGTCTCCCCAGATGTGTTACTAGACATCAGCTATGCAATCCAGATTCTCGGACTTGACTAAGGAGAGGAAAGCTGATCTTGCTAATCTGCTTCTCAGTCAAGCAGCAGCCTCTCATGTCTTTGTACCCTCACACCACGAGTGTGGCATTGGGCAGTCTACTTCCTCAGTATCCGATTTCTGGTGTATACTGAGTTGCGGCTTCCAGTTTAAGGTTTTCCCAAAGTCAGTACATTTATAAGGTTTCTGTTTCGCATGAATTTTCTGGTGTTTAATAAGATTTGGTCTTATTGTGAAGGCCTTTCCACATTCTGCACACACATATGGTTTCTCTCCTGTGTGAATTCGGTGATGCTCATGGAGTTGCGACTTCTTAATGAAGGCCTTCCCACAGTCACTGCATTCATAGGGTTTCTCTCCAGTATGGATTCTCCGATGTCTATTCAGGTGTGACTTCTGAATGAAGGACTTACCGCATTCAGTACAAATATACGGTTTCTCTCCCGTATGAATTCTCTGATGCATAATCAGTGTTGATTTCCTTGCAAAGGCTTTCCCACAGTCGCTGCACTCATAATGTCTTTCTCCAGTATGAGACTGCTGATGTATATGGAGGCCTGACTTCCGAGTGAAGGCTTTTCCACAGTCACTGCATTTATAGGGTTTCTCTCCAGTGTGAATTTTCTGGTGTGTGAAGAGATTTGATCTGTCAGTGAAAGCCTTCCCACATTCAGGGCAAATGTAGGGCTTCTCTCCTGTGTGAATTTGCTGATGCACATGAAGTTGAGATTTCTTAGTGAAGGATTTCCCACAATTGCTACATTCATAAGGTTTCTCCCCTGTATGAATTCTCTCATGTGTAACAAAATGTGACTTGTGGAAGAAGGCCTTCCCACATTCAGTACAAACATAGGGTTTCTCTCCTCTATGAATTCTCTGGTGCATACTTAGTGTTGATTTCTGAATGAATGCTTTCCCACATTCACTACATTCATACAGTCTCTCTCCAGTATGGCATTTCTGATGTATCCGGAGCCGTGACTTCCAGGTGAATGATTTTCCACAGTCACTACATTTATAGGGTTTCTCTCCAGTATGAATTTTTTGGTGCTTGATGAGATTTGACCTGTCAGTAAAGGCCTTCCCACATTCAGTACATATATAGGGTCTCTCTCCAGTATGAATTTTCTGGTGTATAATAAGATTTGTCTTGTGGGTGAAGACTTTCCCACATTCTGAACATATAAAGGGATTCTCTCCTGTGTGAATTCGCTGATGCACATGGAGTTGTGACTTCTTAATAAAGGATTTCCCACAGTCATTGCATTCATAAGGTTTCTCTCCAGTATGAATTCTCTCATGTGTAATAAAATGTGACTTTCGGATAAAGGCCTTCCCACATTCTGTACATACATAGGGCTTTTCCCCTGTATGAATTTTCTGATGCATACTTAATGTTGATTTCCTTGTGAAGGCTTTTCCACATTCAGTACATTGAAAGTGCTTCTGTCCAGCATGACTTTTCTGATGTAAACCAAGGCTGGAATTCTGAGAGAAGTTTTTTCCACACTCATTGTATTCATAGGGTTTATCTCCACTTTGAATTCTCTGACATCTGAGCAAATCTGACTTCTGGATAGAGGTTTTCCCATATTCACTGCATTTATATTGTTCCTCCTCAGTATGCGTATTCTGATCATCTGACTTAAGGGAAAAATCTTTCCCATATTGAGTGGACATATACGATTTGTCTCCTATATAAACTCTCTGATGTGCACCAACTTGAGGTTTCTGAATAACTGTCTCGCATTTGCTACATTCACTGTGTTTTTCTTCAGTATAAATACATTGCTTTGCAAAGAGGCATGACTTCTGGGTGAAAACATTTACATACTCAGAAAGTAAATAGATTTTCTCCCCAGTATGAATCTTCTGATGTTGAATGAGAGCTTGCTTATGACCCATAAGTTCCCCAAGGTGATTACATTCACAGGCATTCATGTCAGCATGAGAATTCATATGAATGAAAATATTACCATGTCTGATAATCTCATTCAGATTTTCTGGTGCATTGTTTCTATTATGATTCTGTATGTTTATAATGGGCTTCAGACTCTTTCCAAATGATTCACAGTTATGGATTCTTTTACTTGAAGGGACAAGGTGTGTGTTAACATGAACTATTTTTCCAGTTTCACTATAGTCATAGTCCTTCTCATTAGCTATTGTTTTCTTGTTGATGAAGGCAACATGTCTTAAAGGTTTCTTCTGGTTTTCCTCATATCCCTCTGTCTGCTCATCATCTGGCCACAAGTCTTCTGAAATGGAATACAGTGAATCACTGCTTGTGAAAAGATGAACTCTCTCAGACTGAAAAGAAACTTCTCCAGAAATTTCCTGTTGTGAAGTCTCAAATCCAATATTCCCATCTACAAAAGAAAGAAAAGATGAAACTGAAACAAAGAAAAGTTAGCAGAAGAAGAAAGACAGAAGGAATAATGCAGAGTTGATTCAGGGTGAACACAGAGAAATGGGAGAGGCTACATATAAATACAGTAATAAATACAGATACATATATACACATACATAAATGCAATAACATTTAGATAGGTAAAACAATAAGATAAAATTTTAAAATGGAGACTAATAATGCTTTTACACTAATAAACAGCATTTAGATGTGTTAGCCATTGTTCTCAGTTTTATATTAATTATTTTAAATATCATCACAACTCTTTGCTATTGGTCATATTATTTCCACTATTTTACAGAGGAGGAAACTGAGTCACAAAAGAGTTAAATAATTTTTCAAAATCAAATGTTTAGGAATTAGGGAAGAAGGGGTTCAACCCAAGCAAATCCGGTCCACCTATGTAGTAGAACTACACGAGAAAGGGTCAGAGAATGAAGTAACAAATTCTATGGCTTAAAAGAAGTCTTTCTGAGTCTAAATCCTTATTATCTCTCATCCCTAAATCCTCACAGGTCTCCGTGCTTTCTCTTTTCCCTATTAACCACTGTGGCCCAAATATTAATTTATTTATGTCCATAGTAAAATGATTATAGCCTCAGTTATCTCCATTTGGACAAACAGTAAATGAATATCTTTGACTTAATGACTTATCCCTGGTTTTAGGTCGCAGAGAGGCATGCATCTAACAGAAAGCACATAACAGGAAAAAGAGCCAACCACCTAAAGCAGAGACTGAAAGCTGTCCGAAATCAGTCCCTTTCCTTCATAGCACATGGATTCCTCTGGTTTTCAGCCTCACTTGCCAAGGAACAAACTTCTCACCAATCAAATAGGAGAAAAAAAAATCTATCTGTTGCTCCTAAGCCAAGAAGTGAGTGTGTTTCCTCCCACATTCTCTTCCCACCAGCTAAAGGGCAGACTTGGCAGCATGCAGTAATAGGCAGCTGGCAGTGCCCTAGGGCAGGAGTCTGCAAACCAGGTCAAATCTGAGCCTCCACTCAAAATCTAACAATGGCTGTTACATTTTTAACATTAAAAAAAATCAAAAGAATACTTCAGGACATGTGAAAATGATGTGAAATTAAAATTTCAGTGTCCACAAAATTTTATTGGAACATAATAAAACACCCATTTGTCAATGTATTGTCTATGGCTGCTTAGGGGCTATGGCAGCAGAAATGAGTAATCATGGCAGTGGACTTATGACATGCAAAGCTTTAAATACTTACTACCTGGCCCTTTACAGAAAAAGTTTTTTTAAAACAGTAAAATCTATCAGTAGCATCTAATATGAACTAGCTTTTTTTTAAAAAAAAAGATCAGCATATTCAAATACAAGATGGAATAATTCAACCATGAGAATATACAGACCCAGTTTGAGGTAATATCACTGGGAATTAAGAGGATGAGGGCATCTAGATGGTACAAAAGAATGAATCGCATGAGAAGATGGATCAGAGGGAAAAGTCAAAATCCATAATAGAACCTGATAAAATTTTAAAGGTGAATGATATTTCTAATGGGAGGAGAGTAATAATTCTAACTCTTGTCACATTGAGATGGCGTAGGTCATCTAACAGACACAGTCAACATGGAAATTAGACTACTGGTGAAACAAAGGGGTTGAAATGTCAATACAGGTATCATAAGAATAGGAAAAATAAGGTTAAGTCTTCAAATAGAAAGATCTAAATGAAGAGATTAGAGAACAGAAAACAGGGTCCATAGTGGCACCTTGGTTATGGGGGGAAAAGAGAAGGAAAGGCTTATACAGTAAAATAAAATAAAATAAAATAAATAAAATAAAAAATAAAATAAAATAAAAGCAAATCAAGAAGAAAATGACATGGTATATGAAAAAAATACAATCAATGCAAACTAGGGTTTATGGTGAACAATAACACTGCAATATGCTTCCATTAAAGGTAACAAAGGCAACTTAAAAAAAAAAAAAGAACAGAGAAACACAATTTTGAATTAGAACAAACGAAGCAGTTCACAGAAAGAACATTCACCGGGAAAATGTTTTGTTGTCATCAGGCAGAAAAAGGATGGTTGAATGACTCTCTTGGCTGTACCACAAAAGTGCCATGGGTATTTTCCCTATAACCATGGGGATCAGGATGTTTGTAATGACAGAGGCACAGGCAGGAAGGGCATTTCGTAGGATCCATGTGAGCCATCTGCTTTGAGGAGTTCCACATGGTACAGTGCATGCCACACTGTAACTGCTCTTCCTCCACATGAGCACAGGGTATCAGTCATTCCTGAGTGCGCTATTCAATGGGGGCCAATGGCTCGTTCAGACACACAACCAACGATCACAGGGTAAGAATCGTTCTCTGGAGTCTATCATCAGTCACAGATTATGGTGAAATCAAGACACACGATTCAGTCTGAGACACACAGAGAGATCCAGGTGAATTATATGAGCCAGAGCCCTAATCCCATCTCTAGTCCCTAAATGCCAATTATACCTTAGTTGGTTAAATATATTATAGAGGTTCACAGGACTCAGCAATACACCCCAAGTCAAAGCAGCAGCTCAAAATGCTCACCAGCAGTTAAGAGAGTCAGCCAGCAAGCCAAAGCAAGAGAAGAAAAGCCCATGGGATGATGGCCATTGTCTAGACATCCTGCTTACAGTTTCAACTGTTTTGAAGCCACCTGTAGATAAGAAATATATTCCCCCAAATTTCATGCAGAAGTCAAGAATGATGCAACACACTCATCGAGAGGGTATGAGAAGGTTTATTATTCACACTATGAGAATTTTGGGGGAGAGCAGAGTGGCTCACAAGCAGCTCGGAAAATGGCTTGAGGAGCAAGGAGAAGAGACTGACTTGAGGGTTTTATGGTGGTGGGGGGTGCAGTTGAACTGAGGGTTCCCACATGTGGTTTGAACCTCCCACTGGCACCAAGGAAGAAGCACCCAGGCTTCCTTATCAGCTTCCAAGATATGGTGGGGAACAGAAGGATGAGGCTTAAGAGCCATTAACAATCAAATATCAAAAATGAAGTCAGACTCGCTTACAAGATACATGTGGGATGTTCAAAATCTTTTGTTATTAGAGCAATCCAAATTAAAACAATAATTAGAAATTAAAGCCCATTATATTAGCCAAATTATTGGAAATCTGGATAACATAAGGTATCAGCAGGAATGCACAGAGACCAATACTCTTATGCCATAAGGGGATTGTAGAATGACACTGCCAATCTAGAAAGGATTTATACTTAGTCAAATTAAATAGTGCTGTACCCAAGGATAGAGCAATCCTGCTATTTTTCCTTGAGAAATTCTCACTTCCCACTAGAATAATTAATGAAAAATATCACTGTAGTAGCTGAGAAGCTGTACAAGTGAAATGCTATGCAGCAGTTAGAAGCAATACGTGAGAGAAACACACTGTATGTGGACCAAGCTAGTGCAATATGAACTAATTTTAGTGGAAAAAAATAAACTTGTAGGATACTTAGCACAGTTCCACTTCTATAAATTAAAAATACCAACAGCTTAGCTTTTACAAAATACACCACAAATTCAAGGACAGGGAGCAAACCTATTCAACTATGTTTGAGCAGTTGCCTGTGGGCAGGATAAAAGGGCATGTGGAGGAGAGCATGGGTGATTCAGTGGTAGAATGCTCATCTGCCATGTAGGAGACCATGTACCCCGCCCCCAAAGAAAAAGTCAATTGTGAAAATAAAAGGGTATGTGGAACAGGGACAAAAAATAAAAAAATAAGAAATAAAAGAGGGCCTTAAACAAATTGATGATGATGATATACTACAGACTGAGAGCTGCAATTAACTCAATCTTCTTGCACCCAAGGATTTTTTTTTAAATATTAAAATAAATAAGTTAGTTAGAAAGAACAAATTGATGTTTTGTTACACTAGCCAAAACAGAAGAAAATGTCAAGAAACAAAATTACTAATGTCAAATACAGCAAAACCTTGCCTGCCCCCAAATGCAGGTAACAATACCCTCAAAGCCAACAGCTGGAGGAGAAACATTGGGAGATGTGGAGTTTGGGGGGACTAAAACTAAGGTCTGCTCCAGATGTCGATTCTAAGTCACCAGGAAGAAAGAGAGAAAATGAAAATGAACCAACAGGAGCAGGTGTGTGACCCACAGTAATTTTGAAAGTAGGCAGATCTGTAAGTATCTGAATGTATAAGAAAATGACCTAAGGCCTTGGTGGCAGTAAACAGAATAAAAATGCTAGGAAAAGGGAGTAAAAGCATTAAAGGATCTTAGACAATGCAGGGTGAAGTGATCCTTGGTAACAGAAATTGTACAGTATACCCTCCTCCTAAGCAGTCAGGCAAAGAAGACAACTGACATTTGGGAAAGGGTCTTTAGGAGCAGTGGCATTCAGATAGTTGAATAGCCCATATCAACTGTATTCAAGCGATTCTAAAAGTTTAGAACATATAAGAAATAAGTTTCCTTAGTAGCATGTCAAAGTGGTCAGCAGCTCCCAGGAAAGTGGTAGTTCAATGGCATGATCTCTCATGCCCTTGGTTCCCTACTCACCTGGACAGCTCAGAGAAGTTGAGATGTCACTGTCCAATGGCTCCTCTCCTTGATCCAAGTTGAAGATGACTTCTGGCTTGGGAACTTGATATCCTACCAACAGAAAATGACGGAGGATTCGGCTTCAGAGGCTATATTATGAAGCATTCCATTTGCTTTTCAGAAAAGTTCACTGGGAAATGTTACATTCTTAATGCCCAAAAGGGATCATTAAGAACATGGGACAAAATAATGAAAAAACACCATTACACACTCCAGATGTCCTGCAGTCTTTGGAATTAACAAATACCTCAGAAATCCCACAGCTTTTAGAAATTCCACTGAGAAAGAAAATATACTGAATTAGATACAGCCTATGATACCCAGCAGAGCTGTGCTTACCCACGGAGATCAAGTTGAAATAGTTTTCCAGCATCACATCCCTGTATAGGCATTTCTGAGCAAGGTCCAACTGCTGCCACTCCTCCCTGCTGAAGTCTATGGTTACATCCCTGAGAGACACCGATCCCTGTAAACACAAATTTCCACTCAAGGTAGGGTCAGGATTGGGGGAGAGGAGCAAGATGTTTAGAAACTTATTTTTATTAATTTATAACATGTTATAACAGGTTCTCACTAAACATCTATTTTTTTAAATTATATTTTGAAGGAAAAAGAATTCTCACTAAAAATATTACACCATTCTTCTGTAGTGTGATAACATTCTGGTCTTCGTTTGCTTCCTGTTAGTTTGTTTACTCTCCCTTCCCCCTATAAACTCTAATCTACTTTATGCTCTGTGAGTTTACTATTTCTAGATATCTTTTAGGTGCCATCATACGAAATCTGTCCTTAATACCTAGCTTAATGTTTTCAAGGTTCATTCAAGCTGCCATTTGTCTCAGAACATCATTCCTTCTTGTGGCCAAACAATTCTCTATTATGCATATACATTTTGTTTAACCATTCATTTGTTGATGGACCCTTAGGTACATCTTTCAGTTATTGTGAATAATGCTGCTATGTACACCGGTGTGTGAGTACTGTTTGAGACCCTGTTTTAACTTTCTTTGGTTATATATCTGGAAGTGGAATTGCCAGGTCATATGATAATTTTATATTTAACTTTCTGAGGAATTGCCAGATTGCTGCCATTTTTAACATTCCCAACAATGCACCACAGTTGCAATTTCTAGGCATCATCTCCAACACCTGTTATTTTGTTTTTATTTTCTTTAATAATAGCCATTCTTGTAAGTGGAAAGCAATATCTCATTGCAGTTTTGATTTCCATTTTCCTAATGGCTAATATATTGAACATCTGTGGGATTGTGTATAGCCTCTTTGGAAAAATGTGCAAGTCCTTTGACTAGTTTTTTAAATGCAGAATTATTTATTTGTTTTGTTTATTTTAGAGCAGTTGTAGGTTTACAGACAAATCATAAAATACGGGATTCCCATATACCACCACACCACCAATACCTTTCACTGGTGTGTAACATTTGTTAAAATTTATGATAATATTAATAATTTTTTAATAATTGTAACATTTTTAACAGTAGTCACCTTTGTTACAATTGATGAAAAATTATTAAAATAGTACTATTAGCTAACATCCATAGTTTACGTTAGTTTACCTATCATCAACACCTTGTTTTAGTGCAGTACATTTGCTATGATTCATGAAAGGACATTTTACACTTGTACTAATTAACTATAGTCCACTGTCTACAATAGGCTTCACTGTGTTATAGAGTCCAATGTTCTATCTTTAAATTTTTGTTCTAGTAACATGTATGAATTAAAGTTTCCCCCTTTTAACCACATTCACCTATACAGCTCAGAGCTGTTAATTACACTGACAGTAATGTGCTATCATCATCACCATCAATTCCCAAACCTTTACAATCAATCTAAATAGAAATTCCATACAAATTAAGTATCAACTCCCCATTCTCTAATCCCAGTCTATCCTCTGGTACCCTATATTCTAGATTCTAACTCTATGAGTTTGCTTATTACAATCAGTTCATAGCAGTGATCATACAACATTTGTCCTTTTGTGTCTGACATATCACTTGGCATAATGTCCTCAAGTTTCATCCATGTTCTTGTATGCATCAGGACTTCATTCCTTTCATGGCTGAATAATATTCCAACATATGTATATACCACATGTTGTTTATGCATCAGTCAATGGACACTTGGGTTGTTTCCAACTTTTGGCAATTGTGAATAACGCTACGAACATCGGTATGCAAATTATTTGTTTGAGTTACTGCTTTCAGATCTTCTGGGAATATACCTAATAGTGGGATTGCTGGGCCAATAATAATGCCCTTGGATGTACGAAAGTTCATTTTGATGGAGTTCCATTTACCTATTGTTTCTCAAGCTTTTTGGGAAAAAAAAAAAAAGCTGAAGCCCACATCGTGAAGATTTGTCCCTATGTTATCTTCTAATAGTTTTATGTTTTAGCACTTATATTTAGGCCATTGATCCATTTTCAGTTAATTTTTGTATATGATGTGAAGTAGAGCTAAACTTCATTCTTCTGTACATAGATATCCAAACTTCCAAAACATTATTTGTTGAAGAGACTATTCTCTCCCCATTACATATACCTAACATCCTTGTCAAATATCAGTTGGCCATGGTGTGTGGGGTTTACTCCTGGACTTTCAATTCTATTCCACTTGCTTATCTGTCTATCCCTATGCCAGGAACAATGTTTGATTACTATAAGTTGGCAGTAAGTTGTTTTTTTTAAGAGCCTGTATTTTTGGCATTTTACATAATTATAAAGTCTGTGTTTATACAGTAACTTTCATAAACCAATTTAAAATTAGGGCAAACAAGGAAAAAATCTACAAAAACAGATATCAGAGTTTCTTGAATTCTAAATATTAAATACTAACTTAAATGCCATTTGATTAACTATCAAAACTGTACATTCTCAGAATATCAAGTAGAAAATTATGAGAAATATCAATTTTTTGCTACAGTAATGACCTATGTTACTGAAGGTTTTCAAGTTTTTGATTTCAGGAAAATATAAAGGTACAAATGTTTTCACCACTAACATGAAAATCTTTTCTCTTATTATGTCATAACATTTAAAATCTATTTTATCTAATATCAGTATAGCTACTTGTGCTTTCTTTTGATTACAGCTTGCACAGAACATGTATTTTCCATCCTTTCACATTCAATTTGTTTATATCCTTGGGTCTTGTGAGATGCATACAGATAGATCATATTATTTAATCCATTCTCTTAATCTGGGTCCCCTAA
>PVIY010040414.1:0-15928 GCA_004026745.1 Myrmecophaga tridactyla
GTGAAATGCTGGTGATTGGTGAGGGGGAGGGGTGGGGGTATGGTATATATGAATTTTTTTCTGTTTTCTTTTTATTTCTTTTTCTGAATAGATGCAAATGTTCTAAGAAGTGATCATGATGATGAATATGCAACTATGTGATGATATTGTGAATTACTGATTATATATGTAGAACGGAATGATCAAAAATTACGAATGCTTGCATTTTTTTTTTGTTATTTTAAAAAAAATTTAAAAATTAATAAAAAAAAAAAAAGAACTGGGGAACTGGGGCAGGCAACTGTGGCTCAGTGGCAGAGTTCTCACCTGCCATGTCGGAAACCTGGGTTTGATTCCTGGAGCTGCCCATGCAAAAAAAAAAAAAAAATATATATATATATATATATATATATATATATATGTGTGTGTGTGTGTGTGTGTGTGTGAACCGATTCTAGAAGCTGAAATAGGATAATTTGAAAATCTGTCATAAAAGAGTATGAGTCCTCAAGATAAAAGTGTAAATGCAAAGCCTTTAGGTAGCCCCACAATCTTTAAGGAGAATAAGCACACAGACTAAAACGGTATTATAAATACCACTATGGGACAGTTTTATTAACCCTATGCTTTCAATGACTTAAAAATTGCAAAATGAAAGTCCCTTGAGGGATGGGAAAAAAAAATGAGGAACTATTAAACTTTATCACTGGGGAAACCCCTGATATTGTCTCAAACATTACGGACTCCCATGCCAATAGGCCAAGTCTTGATCTTGAAGCTTGTTCTTGTGAATCTTATTTATGTAGCAGAGAAGCTAAGCCTCTTATAGTTATGCCTAAGAGTTACTTCCAGAGGACCTCTTTTGTTGCTGAGATGTGGCCCCTCTCTCTCTCTCTCTAAGCCCAACTATGAAAGTAAAATCATTACTATCCCCCCTACATGGGACACGACATCCAGGAGTGAAAGTCTCCCTGGCAACGTGGGAAATGGTTCCTGGGGATGATCCTGGCCCTGGCACCAAGAGATTGACAATACCTTCCTGATGAAAAGAGGGAAAAGAATTATTATTATTATTTTTTACATGGGCAGGCACCGGGAATCGAACCCGGGTCCTCTGGCATGGCAGGCAAGCATTCTTGCCTGCTGAGCCACCGTGGCCCACCCAAAAGAGGGAAAAGAATTGTAACAAAATAAGGTATCAGTGGCTGAGGGAGTTCAAATGGAATCAAGAGGCTATTCTGGGGGATATTCTTACTCAAGCTTCAGCTAGATATTACTATTGAACATGGTTTGCCAAACCCCAATTAAAACCATTTCTGCCAACCCTAAAGAACACCTAGGGCTCTATCTGAGATTCTATAAAAGTTCTATGCATTATGATTACTTTCCAGAAACCTACGATCTCCAGATGGGTTCCTAGGCCAGATAAGTCCTGAATCCAAGAGGGGCCATACTCTCCAGAACATCAACTAGTTCCATCCCTCTATCCCATATTATTGACAGCCCTTTCCTACATGAAAAGTTAGAATGGGCATAGCACAAATACTGCTAAAGATTGAGAGAAAGATAAAGGTAGAGTTATAACAGAGAAAATAGGATTTTCAATTTTTAACAAATTAGTATGACTGCTGAATAATTAAGGCAAGAGAAAAATATTGAGATTAGACTTCATAATCTTTAAAATCCTATGAGTTTTAAAGAAAGAATCTTATGAAAGGAAAAATAAAAGACTTCCCTATTCTCTCCAAAAAACAAAATAAAACCTAAATTAACCCTTTAATAAGCCTCACGAGTTAAACATATTCTTACCAAAGAACATTGGAATATCCAACTTATCTTCTCTGTCTACTTTTCTCTTAATCATGACAATATAGACAGCATAGAGCATGGCTCCAGCAAGAGACCAAATGGAACCTGTAAAAAAATCAACATAATATTTAAAGCATTCTATTCATTAACTCACTCAGTATAAACTTATTTAAAAGCTAATCATGTATCAGATACTATTTTAAGCAATAAGTACACAGAAATGAAAAGATAAAGTATATTCTCTCCCATCCAAGTGCTCCAGGGGTATAGGAAGAAGATAATGAGTAAACAAATAAATGTAAAAACATTCATATCAGTGTTCTAGCCAAGCACGTATACATGTTAAAATAATAAAACACTGAGTATGTAATACCTTGTTTTTAAACTTTGAAATGCATAATTCTTATTTTTTACCTTCAAAAACATATTTGACACCTGAGACTGTCCAAATTTAGAATGGAGCTTAGAATGCTCCTTTTCATCTCTAAGCTGTTGCTTATATTATTCTGCCCACCACACCCTTCCCACCCACCCCCACCTCCCACCATGGAACTCTCTGTACTCTGTATCATTTCTAATATATATTCCACTAATACCATCCCCATCTTCAAGGCTCTGTTAAAATTCTGGCTCTGTTCAAGTCTCATCTCTGCCAAAAAGCATCTCTCTACTCTGATGAGCTTCCATGCACCTTGTCTTCTGTTTTAGAAATTTAATACTTACTATGATTATATATGGTATTATCTTCTAGTTATTTCATTTTATAAATCTCATTTACTAAATAAAGAACTCTTTGAAAACTGCAAATACATGATTTATACTTTTAATACTCTATATCTAATAACTCTGGGTTCACAGTACATGAATAATAAATACTCATTCTCTTTAATTTATTAACACTGTCAAAAACATTTAAGACTTCGAAAGCCAAATAATATACTGTCTACTAAATGATCATTTCGATACCTTAATCAATGATCCAATTGCCCAATGTTTTATTAAATCCACTTATATTATTTCCAAACTTTTTTAAAGCAGAAGGGAACCCTTTCAACAAAATTCCCTGTACCTCTCCCCCAACACAATACATATACATATTGTTTTACGATCACAAAGTTGCTCTGGGTGACAGAGAGGTGAAGTGGTTCACAGCTCACTGAGCACCAACTAGGAATAATTTAGAAAGCACTGTTCTACACAGTACACTTCAAATATCGACAGAAAGTATTCAAAGGGAAAACATTAAGCTGTTTTCCATTACTGTGGTTGTTGTTTTAAATCTAAAAATGAATACAGATTAAGCATTCACCACAATGGTAACTGATGCAGACAAGAATCCAACCAATGGTAAAATTAATAGGGAAAATATAATAGAACAGGATATCTGTATAGACTCAAAGTATGTCTCCACAAGATAATTATTACTTACAAAGTGAAAAATTAGCAACTTTACACTGGAGAGCCCTGGCAGATACCACCTTAACCAAGTGCTAAAGTTAACACCTCTAGTAAAGGGACAAATCAATATCATGAATAACCTGATCCAAAGCACTGATTAGGATACAATATCACTTTTATGGTATTCTTACCAAAAAATTTATCAACCAGAACTTAACAATAAGGAAATATCAAACAAGTACAAATTGAGGGACATTCTACAAAACAATTTAACAGTACTTCAAAAGTGTAAAGGTCATAAAAGACAAGGAAAGACTGAGCAACAGTTTCAAATGAAAGAAAATAAAGGAGACATAACAACTACACGCAGCAAGTTATCCAAAAGCAGAAGATTAGTGGGGAAAATGTCAAAATCTACACATTATTGTACTGTAGGAATGTTAATTCCTGATTTTTATTACTATGTTGTAGTTATGTACAATGTTAACATTAAGGGAATCTGGGTAAAGGCTATCTAGGAATTATGTGAACCATTTTTAATTTTTAAAATATTATTTCAAAAGGAAAAGTTAAAAAATGAAAGAAAAAAAGCCTGCTAATGCCATGCTGGGTATATATGTGTGTGTATGTGAAATACATAACTTTTCTGTACACTCTAACAGAGAAAATCAGGTACTTGCCTATCGTATTCCTTCCAGCAGATTTTTCAGATCCAGACAGGTTTACAAGCACAACGCCTCCAATGCTATGAGAATAAGAGCCATTACTGATGAGCAAAAAAATAAACCCCTTAATCATGAAGATAAAAAGTATTTACAGGTGATCAAACTAATCTCAAATTCAGGTTGAGCTGTCAAAGAATGTAGTAATTTAATTAATAGTTAATAGCTAACAGTATGTGTCAGGCAATGTTCTAAGGGATTTCCTTTTATTAACCTACTGAATCCTCCCCAAATACACAAGGACTAAGAAGGAAATAACTATATTCTCATTTCACACAAGAAAATTAATGCACAAAGAGGGGAAGTAAACTGACCAAGAGCACCAGCTGGGATTTGCCCCCAGGCAGCCTGCTCCAGAGTATAGTACTTTTACCCACTGTGCTATTGGACAGTCTTTCAATTAGAGAAGGATTAACCAACTTTCAGTCTTTCTTTTGTAGCTATACATAGAGTAAACCCATATACACCTAGTAATGGAACTACTCTTACTTATGGATAAAACCTTAAATAATAGTAAAACTATTCTTAAATAATTCCATTAATCCTATTATTTTAATAGATAAAAATAAGACTGAAGGATGTGGAGAAATGAGAATGCATTCATTCATTCAATTACTACTTATTGAACATATAATGTGCGCTAAATACTAGGATACAGTAGTGAACAAAACAGACACAGCTCCTGTTCTCATGGAGGACAGAAAAATGTTTTTCTATTTCTATGCATCTTATGAGTTATATATATGTACTCAAATAGATGAACTATTGCTAATTTTAAAAAATATTTATCAGTCTAATGCTGTTTTCTATTAATCAGAAAGACCAAGGTGGCAGTAGGAAAAGAATAAAAAATAATTTCCACCTCCTTTTTGGAATTGTGGTAAGTCAAATGTGGTCCCTACATTAAATATATATACTCTTCAATTAAATAATCACATACACTTTATATGTCATATAATCATTGGCTCAAATTCATCAGTTACTATTGAGCACCTACAACATACCAGAAACCTTCATATATTGTGTCTAACTATCTTTATAACAACACTTAAAGGTTTCCATTCCATTTAAGTAATAATAATAATGTTTAATACATATTGAGCACACATTGTGCACCAGACATTTCCCAGCACTTTAGAGGTTTTAGCTTATGTATCTCTCATAACAAAAAAAGATAAATCCTATATTATCCCCAAAATACAGGTGAGGAAATTAAGGCACAAAGGAGTTAAAAAAAACCTGCTCAAAATGGCAAAACTAGCATTGATGGAGGCAGGATTGGATTCTAGATAGTCTGAATTGAGGCCACACTCTAAAATGCTCTATGTTATTTTATCTCTGAATTGACAAGATAAGATTTCTTAGATTATCAGAAAATTTCCTTCAAGATTATTGCTATGTAAAATTATGTTTATAATCTCAGAAATTGACTCTCTCTGTGAAAGTCCAGTTCAAAACAAAGTATTAAAACAAAGATTAATACAGTATTCTTAAAAGCATATAATACAGTTATATTAAAGAAAAAATTCTAAGTAATTTTCCTAGACCAAGGGCTCAAACTTTATCATAAAGGGATAGATAGCCAATATTTTAGGCTTGCAAACCACACAGTCTCTGTCACAAATAAACTCTACCACTGTAGCTCTAAAACAGCCATAGATGATAATACATAAATTAATGGAAGTGGTTGTGTACTAACAAAACTTTATTTACAAAAACAAGCAGCCAGCAGACTATCAGTATTGTTGTTTGGCTTTTCTTCTCTAGGGGATTGTAACCTTGTTTTACCCCTACTTAAAAAAATGGACCCTGTCAAAACACTTGCAAGTTCAATCTTTTATATCAATTTTCTTCTCTATCGATCTCTTCTTTATTAAGTTAGGGCATAGAAAAGTTAGAGAGCAGCATAAATTGTGAATGAAGTTGAATAAAATCTTATTTGCCTCCCAATACAAATATATTGTAATTCACCAATGCAAAAATATGTCTGGCCAAAATTTCTTTTTCTTTTTTTGTCCACTAAATTTTTGTATTATTGCAGCAGTTGTGGGTCCTTAGAGAAGTTTTAAGGAAGATTTAGAGTTCCTATGTTACACTCCTGGCCCCACACAATTTTCTCTACCGTAAACATTTTGTACAGGTATGGTAACTTTGTTGCAACTGATGAAACAATATTGTTATGGGTGTATTACTGACTGTAGTCCACTGTTCACCTTGGAGTTCTCTCTTTATGTTGTACAGTTCTCTGGGTTTTTAAATATTTTTTTTATTCTGCTTGTTCATTTGGCTATATATCTGAGATATCTTTTTATATGAGCACATCTAATTATATGTCATTGTGTTCAAGAGTTGCAGAGTTTTCCATAGAATGAATAAACTATGATTTATTTAACCATTCTTTTATTGAAAAAAAAATGCTTGGCAAGAACATTAACCAACATGTAAAAAAATTCCTAGAGATCATAAAGTCTAAAGGATTTATCATTTGGATCAACAGGACTGTCCACTGAAACTACCATGGTTAATTTACCCTTATAACTAAAGAGAAATCACATAATAAAGAGCTCAATTTATACGGTTGTCCATACCAGTCTCTACACATTACCTCCAAACTTTAAAACAAGACTATTACATAGATAACACTACCACCACTTTCCTGTAAGTCTTTCTGAGAGTTTAAGAGAATTGCCCAGGGGCAAAGTTCAGAGCTGATTCAAACCCAGCTCTGTTAGCCAACAACATGAGTCTCTCCACTAAATTCTTCTGCCACCTCCTCTGATTTCTGATTTTCTCTCTCTCATGAAAACAACAGTTTTACCAAACCAACACATCTTTTTTTGTATAGTGTCTGTGGGCTGAGACTTATGCTAAGTGACACAAAGAAGTATAACACAAAGCTTTGGTCTTTAAATTGTTTACAATCCCCTAGAGAAGAAAAAACAAACATACACAAAGCTAAATAAAAAGACAAGATTTGAATATAGTTATCAACAATATTGATGCTATGTTGTAATTGAAAATTGCTGAATGAATTATACAGAAAATAAACTAAAAGACCACTTGACGCTAAGATAATCAGGAAAGACTGAATGTTAAGCCTTCTAGAAGTAGAAATATGGTTTCAGAAAGCAAAACAAAAACAAAAAAGAAAACCTGCCTTCAAAAAAGAAAACAGAAACTTGGGAGGTTATGATCATTAAGGTGACATTTGATAAAATTAAATGTTTCAGTACAATACTTATGTCTGCAGTCAAATAAGTGGGAAGCAAAGCTGCTATGGGTTCTGACCCCCCAGGGACAGTAACAAGAAAGGCAGGAAAATAAAGTCAAGACCATGAAGCAGAGGTTAGTAACATGATGATCATTTAAAATCCTTTATTCTCATCTTTCTTTGTGTATACATTATAACATAATATAAAGTGTGCAGTATCACTGCCAGACATTTTTTAATGTATTTTAAAGCAGAATGAACTAGCTATTACACTATATCCTTACCTTAAAATTACAGCTAATAGTTTAGAAAGTGTAAATCTGTCTCCACTATTACTGGGAAACACTGCAGCAAGGATTAAGGTAAAAAGCCCTATGGGGAAAAGAGGATGGAAAGAGGTGCATTAGCTTAAATACTGTTAAAACTATTTAATAAGCAACTTGATTATTCAAATAAGTAAATTACATACCCAACTTTTAAACTGTTTCTTGTCATTTTTAAATAAGAATAAGACTTCTGTTACCCAGGTTAAAATGTTCAAAGATCATAAAATAGTCTCTAAACTATCAGGCTTATTTCAACAATACAGATAAAGTATCAACCTGTTTACATTAAACTATAAGGGAGTAAATTCCAAGCATTCAAAATGGCATTCTGACCTCATCATAATCAAGTCTGTGTGCTAAAGTTATTTTTACAGACTTAAAAATACTTCTTTTAAGCCTGGAAGAGTGTAATACCAAACCCGTAACTGTGACTATATTTGGGTATGTGTTTGTGGCAACAGACACTGTGGCCTTTTACTTTATACAGTTTCTCTACTGAATTATTTATAGTAAGCATATATTATTTCTATGATTTTAAAAAAGATATAGTTTTAAAATAAAAATGCAGTTGAACACTTGATAAATATATCTAATTTGTAAAAATTATTTTACCTTCCAGATTTGGAGGGTGATTTAGTTTTAAAAATAAAATGCCGTTCATAGGGCACATTATAGTTCTGAAATAAGCATTTCACTTAACCACAGGATCTAGAAAAACCTCTTCATAAAGGATATGTCAAGGGAAAGACAACTGCAATACAGAGAACCACCCAATAAAATTTTAATATATTGTTGTATAAAAAAAACTATAAAATATTTGCAGGAATATAAATGGCACAAGGCTATGGCATGAAACTATAAAGATTAAGAATACATTAGAACTAATGGTAATAACATATAACAATATAGAAATATGTGTGTGTTAATATACATATCAGAAACAGGTCTCAACTTATAATGCAAGTTTTGAAGATAAACATCTTACCAGATGTTGAAGACAAAATATTAACTATAGCAACTTGAGTGTCTGAAAGTGCTTCTTGATATGACAAATTTGCTAAAAACCACTAAAGAGAAAGAAAACAAAGTAAAACCTAATGAATGACATAAGTTTATATTTGCCTTTATTTATGGTCCTTCCTTTTTCTTCTCCCTAAACACTGTTATAAGAGGTTTTAAAAGCTGTTTTGTATTGGAAAAAAATCACTGCAAAAAACAAACAAACAAAAAAGACAAACTATTTATAATCAGATCTAAGATCTTTGCTATCCAATTTCCCTTAAGAAATTAATAACAGTTCATTAAAAATTAGCATCCAGGTTGAAAATTGCAAGATAAAGAAATAAAAACAAATCACTTACACAGCAGGCAATCAAAGACTGAACGTGAATTCATCATTAGTTATGAACTCTTTCCAGAAAGACCTTCCCTATTCTCCAACTCTCCCAGAACTCCATTTTCTAACTCTCCAACTCAAGGCACCCTCATTAAAAAAGAAGGACTATTCAATTGTTCTCCAATAAAAATTAGCCTCACAATGTTTTTCTTCATTATTCCAGAGTTGAGGAGAACCACTTAAAAATAATTAGTCAATCCACAGTAAATAATTTATTTAATATTTCCTGATTTCATGGATGGTGATTCATTTTTAAATTATAATAAAAAGAATTCTTGGCAAAGTCAGTATTACTTAAATTACATTTTTCAGGAAAAAATAATAAAACACCCTAAGCCCTAGTGAGATAAGCAATATTCAAGGCAATTTGGCAAGTATAGTGGTCATTAGCTTCTCTTGACCTGCACTCTCCAGTACATGAGCCACTAGCTACACGTACCTACTGAGCAACTGATACGTGGCTAGTGTGAACTGAAATGTGCTGCCAAGCATAAAATACTCACTGGATTTGAAAGATTTTAGTACCAAATAAAATAATGTAAATTACCTTATCAATAATTTTTACATTGATAACATGTTGAAATGGATTAAATAAAATATAGAATTAGCTGTTTCTTATTACTTATTCTTTTTTAACATGATTACCAGAAAATTTCAAAATATGTATTTGGTCTGTATGCAAGGCTCATGTTATACTTCTATTGAACAGCAACTGCTCCGACCTTATCTAAGTTACCACTTACTAAGTTTCAAAAAAAGCTATATACCTCAACGGTATTACTCTGACTTTCTGTAGAAATGCCTTTACCAAAGACTAACATAGCTCTCTGCGCTCAGAATTTATTTAATTCTGATTAAATAAAGACTATTATTTGTACATATTTGTAAACCTGCTATAAAGAATAGTGCCTTATTACTAAAAAAGGCTGCGTAGTTCATTTCTCGCAGAGTCTTGCATAGGAAAAAACTTGCCTATCCAATAAAGTGAGATACTTCCTTCGAATAGACGATAAGCTGTGAAATTCATGTGGTTCTTTCCCTGTTGCCTTACCTGCCAATTTGCCTAGGAATAAGCTGTGTGCTCACTGGAAGTAGCTTTCACCCTTCAATTTAAAGTTCCTGATAGAATCATTCACTTTGACAGCCACCCCTCCATCCTCATTACTAGCATAATCTGGCTTTTATCTTTTCACCCTTGTTTTAACTTTTACTGTACAGATACTTTTATTACCCATCACCTCATCTTCTTTGAAAAATTTGGCAGCATATAATCAATAAATTTTTTGGTCCTGCCTTAAACTCATTTAAAACAAACAGAAACCACAACTAATAATATAATCACAATATATGAAACTTTTAATTATTTTTATTGTCTATGTAAATTATCATACTACAACTCCCAAAGATTTTCTTTTGATTTGCACAGCAGAGTATATTAATTAGGTTATCACAAGACAGAGGCTAAACAAGAATGGAGAAAAAGAAAAGTGGGCTATGTAAGCAATGAGTATGAGAGGCAAAACTTTGAAGTTAAGAAAAAACTTTACGACCAGAGTGATAGTATCAATATAGATAGCATTGCATTGTCTAGTGTCTTTACATGCTCATTATAAACGTGAATTTTAAAGGTTCATATTAAACAACCGTGGATTAGGCTCCTTCTAGTGACTCATAAACTTTAGTTAAATTGTAAACTTTAGTTTTCACTAATACAAGTTTCTAATTCCAATTTAGCCCCTAACAGTAATACTTTATTTACTGTATCACTAATCTACATGAAATCTGAGGAACATTCCTTAGTTTCTATATCAAAATAATACTGCAGCTATCAGTATTAGTCCTAGAAGTTCTGTTGATATGTACTATAAGCACTTGCTAAAATAATATGTAACCGCACTTACATGAACTTAATATAAAACTGCAAAAAAACCCATTTTAAAAAATCAGTGAGCACAGTAAACACTATCAGGATGTTACTAGCCCTTGTACACATCAATGTGAAATAAATATTCATGATGTTGACCCTGAGGCAACGCAAAATTCTTCCCATAGTTTATATCTACATATCTCTATCTATATAGATACAGCTATATAGTTTTTGTGTTATAGGATGTATTGAATTCTAATTCTCTAAGGACAAACATCTATTAACTTTGATATCTAATTCCCCAATAAATCTAAATCTAGATAGTAGGGTTTAAAGTCATAATTAAGCGACTTAATAATTACGTTCTTGGTATGTAATACTGCCTTAAAATTCAATTTCCAAATATATAAGAAAGAGAAGACTTACCACAAAGCAAAAAAAAAAGCTTATTTTTGCTACTTGAGTAGCAGTAAGTTTCCCCACAGTTTTCAGTATGGATTCTTGTTCCTTCACAGTAGGGTATGACATGCGTGACAACTTAGCTTCCAAAGCATGGCTTGATGGAAGTTGTCGAATCTCCATAATATTACTGAACCTTACACGAGACTTTTTGGGAGCTTAAAAAAAAAGCATAGTACAATATCATTAAAGGTTCCCCCTTACATACATCAAAAAAATACCAATTTTAAGTTGCTTATAAAAGCATATTATTTAAACCATCTATGACCAGATGGGAGAGTCAAAATGCCACAGTTTTATTATTACCTGGAGCAGTTTTGTTCACTCAAAAAAGTTAACAGGAAAAAAGTTTCATTTATAAAATGTTTTAAAAGTTTTAAAATGAGACCAATATTCAAACAAGGTTTCTGAGATTGTGTACATGAATAACTGCCTGGTTCAGAATTATAGTATGATTATTATTTTATCATTTATAGTAAAACTTTACAAAGTTATGAGAATTACTTTCTTGGGCAAGTATGCAGAGCATCATCCCTCTGTAGGCCCACTCCTTATGGGGCAATACTATGAGTTACACTGTGCCTTACATTGAAGCTGAAATTCTTTACCAAATTCACAGGACTAGCAAAACTCCTTTAATTTGCTATCAGGGTCTTTTCTGGAGCATGGTCAAAGAGAATATGATTTGTTTTTTTTTTTAAACACATGATGAAACCACAGAGACTTCTAGTATCTGGGAATTATTCCCTACTGAATTAATAAAAAAATGACTAAACTAAATCAGACTCACAATCAAAGAAGACTGCAAGCCTAGCAAACACCATGAGGAACAGAAGAATTGCAAGGTGAACACAACTGATCCAAAGAATGACTAAATTTTGAGGTGGCCTGAATGAAGGTAAATTTTCCACCTATTTCTAAGTTACGAAATCCTAAGTTTTTCTTACTTTTTTCAGTATCAATGTTTGTGCTCTCAGGTTTTTCACTTGGAAGATCATGAAATTTCACAGGAACATACAAAGGTTCACTCTGAAATGCAACAGAAACAAATATAAATAGCAACTAGAATAGCTGATATTGCTAAAACTTAAAAGAATGATAATAAGACCAGATACCATCCAAAAACCAGCTGTTCACTATCATGTTACAACATTAACTTGCCCAAAATGCACTTTCAACGTTTAAAAAGGAAACTCAACTGATCTATACAGGTACAATGACAGAAAAGAATCTATTTAAACTTTAGCAGTTTAATACAACACTGACACAGTATGACAATTAACATATAAATGCCATAAAAACAGAACTCTCAGCTAACAGATTATCTTTCACCTATTTTCATTTTGTTCTTTAACAAATAAATATTATGAGCCCCTACTATGTCAGTCATTGTTCTGGTCCTGAGGTTATAAGAGGGAGTAAGATAAAGTCTGTCCTCAATGGTTGGACAGTCTAAAGGGCAGGCAGACAATGAACAGATAATACATGTTATGTATTTATATTTGCCATATTGTTTTCTCTTATTGCCTAAGATTCAATAAAACTAAAAATTCCTGGTAATTGAGAAGAAAAAAAAAAAGCTACCACTTATCAGTTCTTACTACACACCAGGTACCAAGTCCTAAACAGTTAAATATATATTTCTCACTAGTCCTCACAATAACCTTTTGACACAGTTATTTTAAAAGGACTTTTCTAGAACCTGAGATATAAAACAACCAAGTGGTAGACACTAAAATTAAAGCCAGGGTTGTCTGACCATGACATAAGTGTCTATATTTTTAGGTGGTTCTAAATTCATTAAGTGCTTTTGCAAATGTTCTCAGATGAGTTATATTTAAGGCACAACTCTCCAACTAGGCTGTTTCTTACATTAACAGAAATTTTTTTTTTTTACATCTTTGATTTCTCTTTTAGCTCCAGGAACAGAACTATGCCAATGAAAAAATACTCAATTAAGTGGAGAGCCTACAGAACTTGGAAATAAACATAGTTTCTTTGTTATACTGAACTCTTTATTACAACTTATGGCTTAGAGCAATTTGGAATACAGAGCTTACAGACAACAGCAAGAATTAGAAGAGTAGTTAAAAGAGCAGGCTGCCTTCTTAACTATGCTTCTACACTGATAGAGACAGTTGCTATTAAGTTATATTGTCCACCCTAAAGGTCTCTAAGCTTCATAAACTCTTCACAGTACCTAGTAACCTACCCTGTATGCCGATGAAGTTCAAAAAATTAGTCAATAAGATCACCAAGCCATTGTTCACAAACCGGTATTAAATTTTAAAGTTTTCTTATATAGAAAGCAAAGATTGGACAGAAAGGAAATATTCCCAATAATACATTTTAAAGAGATGTCTTAGTGATGGCATAAAAAGAACTATGTCTCCAAACAGATTATAGACCATTAAAATTATAAATTACTTATTTGCTTGCTTATTACCTGAAACTAACAGATATCTGTTCTCACACACTAGAACACAAGTTACATTACAGAGCTTAGAACAAATGCCTAATATATATTAGGTGTTCTAAAAATATCTGCAGAACAAAGAAATGAACAATCTGGGTATATAATCTCATTGCCAGGCAAAAATATTTGTTTCTAAGGAAAAAAATATATATATTTGTTTCTAAATGATGATATAATAATGAATACGAAGTGACATAGTTGATAAGAAACAAAGAAATGTTCTTTACAATCTCATGCCTTAACTCATTTCCTCTCTCTCTCTCTCCAGAGGGAGCTGAATTGTTACCACTAGGCTCCATGTCCCTCAGAAACAAAGCATCAAATTACAATTTTCACAGAGGGTACCCAATATTGAGCTTTATCTAAATCTTATTATAGCTGCGGTGCCACTGAAGCTGTTTCAGTCCTTCCTGCCATGGCTCAACTCCACCTGCTCCGTTCTTGATAAGAAACACTTACCAAAGAACTATTCATAGTTGTATCTGCTGTGCAAGCAGCAAAGTAACCTTCAGCATCTGCAAACTAAATACAGAACATGGAGCTTAAACTCAGTTAAATTCATGTTATAAAATAGTACTAGTCAGACACATTTCAAAGGAATAGAACTAAAAATTGAGAGCAGACCTGTATGAGCTTATTATTAATAATGATGGAAGCTAGTGACTGAATACTATATTCCAAGTATTCACCCATGCAGGGTAGGTATTAGTACCTTCATTCTATTGGTTAAGAAACTGAGGCTTAAAGATTTCATCCAAGTAGCAGAGCCAGGATTAAAACCCAGGTTAATCTTACTCCAAAACTTAATAGGGAAAGGATGAGTGGATTAGTGAAGACGGCAATTAACATATTAGTGTCACAATGAAAATAGTTTTGACCTCAATATTCCCTAAATGGATCCCAGGGTCTGGAGCACACTTTGAGAAAACGTGCTAGAGCTGTACAAGCACGATTTCATTTAATACCTACAGTTATCCTATTATTAACCTGCTTGACAAATTAAAAGAAACTAAAGACTGGAAAGTTTAACTTGCCCAAGGTCGCATAACTGGCAAGTGACAGAGCAGGCAGGATTCAAACACCAGAGCCCATGCTCTTAAAGAAAAAAAAAATGGAGTCAGTGTAGAAAAATGAGCAACACATAGACAACTCAAAAAAGAATTCCACCCCAACCAGAACCATTCCAGCCAATCCTAAAGAATACCTAGGGCAATATATAAGATTCCACAAGGGTTCCAGGCACTAGAGTAACTTGCCAGAAACCTACAACCTCCAGATGGGTCCCTGGTCCAGATAAGCCCTAAAACCTAGCCCAGCCTGTCCTGAACAACAAATAGTTCCATCTCCCTACCCCACATTGGTGACAGACCCTTCCAATATCAAAAATTTAGAATTGCCATAGTCCAAACAACCCCAAAGAGAGGTATGGAAAGATCAAAGGTGATGGTGGAATTATACATAGAAGATAGAACTGAACAAATGAATATGAATGCTGAATCATTAAACTGATGTCTCTTTTAGTCTCTGGTATTTTAGAGCACCTAGAAGACCTGAAATTGTGAAATTGTAATCCATGTCAAAGTCTGAAGTATGTTCTATAACTAATTGTGGTGCTGCGCTTTGAAATTTATAGCTTATATATATATATGTTATTGTTCACAAAAAAAGAAGGAAAAAAAGTCAATTGTGATAATAAAAAGTATTTAAGTCCTCCAGCCTCCTATAATTTGGAGTAGCTAGAAGGAAAAATACGAGAGGATTGTATGGCAGCCCATGACAATCTCTGGGATCTCTCCTGTAACCACTTTTTGAAGAGTGCTTTGAAAACTACTGCTTTTTATCTCTTTTTTTTGTAAATATGTTATACTATACAATAAAAAAAAGTTAAAAAAAAAAAAGAATTCCACTGAACAACATATATCTTAAAATAAACAGAAACATGTAGATTAAAACAAGAGACCAATCCCCCTACCAGACTACCAAATCTGGGGGTTTTGGTAAGGGTTCACTCTCATACACTGCTAACAGCAGTATGAATTGGTGCCACCATTTCAGAAAGTAATTTAGCTTTAAACATGACATTTTATCCAACGACTATGATTTTAGAATTTATCCTAAGTAAATAATTATAGATATGTATAAAGATGTTCCTATTTATTTATATCAAAAGAAAAAACAATCTAACTGTAAAGGTTACTTGAATAAAATAGGAACGATAATAACATGTTTATTAATTGGAGAGATACTTGTATCTTTCCAGTGAAAAATAAAGTCAGGTTACAAAA
>PVIY010040415.1:0-10901 GCA_004026745.1 Myrmecophaga tridactyla
TCTGTCAGTCCTGCCCCCTTGGCGCCGGGGCAAAAATGAGCAACCTCTGCTTTGATCAGGTTCACCTAAGCTGGGGGCCTATTTTTAGTAGTCAGAATTTGTTAATTAGTTCCACAATTGGCGTTTGATTGTGCCCAGTCCCTGCTGCTGGTAAAGTCCTTTCCTTTCCCCTCTGGGAAGCGGCCTGTGGGGGAGGGGCACTGGCTGCCACAGCTTTGGGAACTCACGGTTCAGGGGGGTGCTCGCAGCCGGTCCAGCTGGTCCAGACTGGGGTACGCTGTGTGTCTGGTCACTGTCATGGCTCCGGGAGCTGTTCTGTACTATTTCTGGTTATTTAGTAGTTGCTCTGGAGGACGAACTAAAATGTGCACGTTGTTAAGCCGCCATCTTGACCCGGAAGTCTCTTTTTACCTTTCTGACAGTCTTCGTTTCTATACTTTTCTCCACTACCTCTCTCTCCTATCTTTTTGTATCTGTCTCTGGTGCTCCCTTTAGTATTTCTTGCAGAGCTGGTCTCTTTGTCACAAATTTTCTCAGTGATTTTTTTGCCTGAAAATATTTTAATTTCTACTTCATTTTTGAAGGACAATTTTGCTGGATATAGAATTCTTGGTTGGCACTTTTTCTCATTTAGTAATTTAAATATATCATCCCAATGTCTTCTTGCCTCTATGGTTGCTGCTGAGCAATCTACATATAGTCTTATTGGACTTCCCTTGTATGTGATGGATTGCTTTTCTCTTGCTGCTTTCAAGATTCTCTTTTTCTCTTTGACATCTGACATTCTGATTAGCAAGTGTCTTGGAGTATGTCTATTTGGATCTATTCTGTTTGGGATATGCTGCACTTCTTGGATATGTAATTTTAAGTCTTTCATAGGAGTTGGAAAATTTTCAGTGATAATTTCCTCTATTAGCTTTTCTCTTCTTTTTCCCTTCTCTTCTCCTTCTGGGACTCCCACAACACGTATATTCATGTGCTTCATGTTGTCATTCAATTCCCTGAGTCTTTGCTCATATTTTTACATTCTTTTCCCTATATGTTCTTTTGCTTGTCGGATTTCAGATGTTCTGTACTTCAGTTCACTAATCCTAACTTCTACCTCTTGAAATCTGACATTGTAGGTTTCCATTGTTTTTTTTTATCTCTTCTACTGTGCCTTTCATTCCCATAAGTTCTGTGATTTGTTTTTCCAGACTTTTGATTTCTTCTTTTTGTTCATTCCTTGCCTTCTTTATATCCTCCCTCAATTCATTGATTTGCTTTTTGATGAGGTTTTCCATGTCTCTTCAAACATCTGAATTAAATGTTTCAACTCCTGCATCTCATTTGAATTGTTGGTTTGTTCCTTTGACTGGGCCATATCTTTAATTTTGCTTGTGTGAATCGTTATTTTTTGCTGGAGTCTAGGCATTTAACTACCTTATTTAGTTTATTCTGGAGATTGATTTCACTTCTTTTACCTAGGATTTTCTTGCTGGATGACTTTGTTGTCTATCTGTTCTCTGACATTCAGTTCAGCTTATTTTGGACCACAGTTCAGAATTTTTCCATTCTTGTTTACTTCTTTCTTGCCCTGCCTGTATGGTGACTTTTCTTCCCCCACTTAGGAGGTTCTACTTAGGTATTATAGACCCCAGCCAGGTTTCCCCATACCAAACTGGCCTCCTCGCAGGAGGAAAGAGTCACCTGTGTCAGTTTTCCCTGAGGGTGAGACCCAGCAGATTGAAAGGTTTTCCTATGAAGCCTCTGGACTCTGCATTTTTTCCTACCCTGCCCAGTATGTGGCACTTTTCTGTCTGCGGGTCCCACCAGCATAAGGTGATGTGGTACCTTTAACTTCAACAGACTCTCCCTGCTGGTGGCATGTTGGAGATAGAGGAGAGGTTGTAGGCTGACTTTAAGTGCTTCACTTTTCTAGACCCTGGGATTTGAATTCCTTGAGGAAGGGAATACACCTGACCTGGACCCCACCCCTCTCCTGGGGAAGGCACAGGCTCCAGTCAAGCTCTCAAACAAGCTTAATTCTGCCTATGCCTGGGGCAGTGGAGTCGGAAAAGCCTTGCAGCTGTACCGAAAGGCAGTCAAGCTGTAGAAACACAGCCACAAAAAAGAAAGAGAAAAATCCTTTTCAGAGCAGGACCACTGTTCCTCGGGTTTGCCAATCAAGAGCGTAAGTTAGTATGCTGCTTTGTGTACCTTCAGATCCTATGTGCCCCCTTTCCTTCAGGGTCCAAACCTTTTCAAGTATTACATGCTATCCGATTAAAAAAAAACGCTGTTTATTTTTTTCTTTTTCTGTCAGCCTTGTCCCCACTGTGCTGGGGCAAAAATCAGCAACCTCCACTTTGACTCGAGGTTCAGCTGAGCTGGGGCCCTATTTTTAGAAGTCAGATTTGTGAATTAATTCCATAATTAGAGCTTGGTTGTGCTCAGCCCCTTGCTGCTAGTAAAGTCCCTTTTCTTTCCCTTCTGCAAAGCAGCCTGTGGGGGAGGGGCACCGGCTACCACAGGTTGGGGAACTCACGGTTCTGGGGGGGGGGCTTGCAGCCGGTCCAGCTGGTCCAGACTGGGGTACGCTGTGTGTCTGGTCACTGACACTCTGTACTCTTCCTGGCTATTTAGTAGCTGCTCTGGAGGACAAACTAAATTCCACACCTCGCTAAGTCACCATCTTGTCACTTTCTCCTATTCTTTTTAAAGATGCCATCAAAAGATGACGATTAGAATGTATAGCAAAATGTTATATAATAAAATGTACAGATCATTAGAATGTGACTCAGTAAGGTAAATTAATTAATCTTTTTCTAGTGTGTGCCTATGTGCCATAATCTCTCTCTTAAAATCAAGGTCTGCTCTCCAAATGCCTTTTTGACATCAGCTGAATGGTTGGAGGTTTTTCAAACTGAAGATGTCCTGAATGAACACTTTGCCTCTGCCTTTAAGCTAGCTCCTCTCCAACCACCACAATTCACTCTTCACTGCTTACCAAATTAACAGTAAAGTCCTCTGTTATGAAACCTCTAGTTTTACAATAAACTGGATCATCTCCTATTGCTTTAGTTTGTTCCCTCCTTACTTGTTTGTATGCCTTGCTTGTGGGATTTCCACAAAACGCCTGCTTCAATTCTACTACTCCTTATGACAACAAGATAGAATTGAAAAATAAAGAGTTTTGTTTCTTGGGATGGGCATATTTATGGGTGATTTCATTTATTTGTATATGTTTTGTATAAGAATTTTGTATAATAAGTCCTTATTAACATATATATATTAAAAAGAAAACATTTAATCCATACCTCAAAGTCTCTCTATGTTACCTTGACCATAAACATTTTCTGATCCCTCCAAATGAATGTGATCTCTCTGTGGTTTCACTTTCCTACAACTTTCTTTTTATGTTGATCATGGTAGGGCTTTTAAATATAGCTCTAGTTTTCATTTTATATAGTTTTATGCACTCAATTTCCTACAATCAACAAATTCCTTGAGGACAGCAAAAAGGCTATCAGGCACACACACACAAAAAATGTTCACACTTTTTGCTCCCGGTGTCAAGGCTATTCACCTCTCTCACACCTGGTACAATGACTATTACATAGTAAATGTTAAATAATGTTAGCTAGTTCATTTAATTGTAGGAATTATATGCTGTCTTTCACTACTGAACTATCTGATGTACACCATTCTACTGAAACTGAGAAAACTAAAGGCCCCTTTTCAGTT
The DNA here is from genome assembly GCA_004026745.1 of Myrmecophaga tridactyla. Lineage (NCBI taxonomy): Eukaryota > Metazoa > Chordata > Mammalia > Pilosa > Myrmecophagidae > Myrmecophaga > Myrmecophaga tridactyla. The sequence goes on from PVIY010040415.1 coordinate 3,727, forward strand.
AGCAGCCTTTCTGATATGGTTGGCCAGGCCTTCTTTAGAAGCTTTCTCCTGCCTTTCTGAAGTTCCCATCTCCTCCCTCGCTCATTCCGCTCTACTCTTCTGCTTTATGCTGCAATAATAGACCTGTTGCTATCACACAGGGTTCCACATCAAGCCTCATTTTGCTGACTTAATCTCTGAAACATGTTGAACTTTTCCTCTTCACTCTTCTCCTAACCAGTGTTAGGAGTCTGGATGGAGTTCAGTATCCCAAATCCCCTCTGAGAATCTCTGACAAGGGAGCCTTACATATATACTAATACATTATGGATAAAAAGGAACTGGCTTTATTAATAGATCTGTAAGTACCTATAGCACCACAGGAAACATTTGGCAAAAGCTGTATTAAAGAATCCAGCTAACAAACTAAGTGAAATGTGACTTCCTACTTCTTGCTGCTACCAGCAGAATGATGGCAGGTCCTGCCAAGGCAGGTTCTTTCACTCTTATTGTGGAGACAGCAAGTGCAGGAGAGGAAAGGCTCGGGGAGCACTAATCTTTAAGGCACAGTAACTCACCAGCATTGAACTTGGGCTCTGAAAATTCAAGAGTAACATTTCCTCCAGGGACAGCAGGAGAAGCCCAGAGGGGCTGATATGACATGTATCTCACAAACACCCACTAAACCAAAGTGAAATGTTTCAATGTCCTTTTGATTCCACAAATATTTACTGAAGGCCCACTATGTGCTAATTTTAATGCATCTAGTACAGTCTGGTATGAAGACTGAGTTTGGAGCAGAAAGGCTTGGGTTCAAATTCCAGCTGGGCCATGTAGTGGCTGCAATAACTTGGGCAGATTACTTAACCTTTCTGACCTTCACTGGGACATGGTCACAGTTTGTGTGTCCTGGTGTTGCTATAATCTTAAATAAGATCATGAATATTAAGGGCTTAGCATATAGGCTACGCAGAATAACCACACACTGTGTTAACTACTATTGTTGAGTTTATTGAAGTCATAAAGAATACAAGACAATTAAATGTCTAATAATATCACAATGTGATGTAATCTATGACAGAGATATTTGTATGTCTCTATACATAAGGATGAGGCCACCTCTTGTCTTTATTATTAGACTAATTATATAATATTTACAGAATGGTTTGAACTTCTAAAATATATATTAAATAAATATTCTGATTTAAGATGTTAGCCTGAAGGAACTAGTGCTTTAGATAATCAGAAACAAGGGATTTCAGGTGAGATACTCAGACTTCTCGAATACTGCAGCACCTGTGGTCATCTTTTATTTTCTGCTGCTATCATTTTTTCAATTAGAAAATATATGGGAAACAATGTTATTTTTTATTTGCCTGTTTTAGCCCACAAAACAAACATTTCATATAGATGCTGGCATTTAATTAAAAATGCAAAATTTGCTTTTTAATTTAAGGACATATTTTAAAATTTCACAGTATTTAACTTCACATATCATGAAATTTTAAAAATATGCTGAAGAGCGTTCCTTCCCAACAACATAGAGTATTTATAGCAGACCAGCAACCATCTCATAAATTGTTAATGCAAATATACAATTTTTACCTTGTATATTAAATCTGAAATTAAATTTGTTTTGGATGAAGAATGGTCTAAAAGCACATAAGTACAGAAGACCAGGGGACCTATGGATTGTTATAAGGAAGCCAGGTCAGAACAGCCAGCACTGAGCAGGATTAGGAAGGTTGGCAACTAAGGAGAAAGGAAAAGTGGTCTATACTGAACAAGGGGCACAGAAAATGCAAATAACAGCACTCTTCATTTAGTATAGCCCACTTTATAAAAAAGAAAGCAGAGATTGCAGTGTGGGATTCAGCAAGAATTGACAGAGTGACCAGGAAAGGCAGTTCTGGCTGAACCTGGGAATTACCTGGAGATCTGTATCAAAATGAAAAGAGAACTATTTATCTCAAGTAACAAAAGGAGGCAGCTCTGGCTTACTGAGATTCCAAGAAAAAAACCAAGCAGAAAGAAGGTTCATCCTAAGTAGGAGTGGGACTTGTTTTCTACACAAAATTAAAGTCCTTTCACCTATGAATAATTTATACATCAAGTTTCTCATAAGGTACTTTATGGCATATAATAGATGAAAGGGACCTTAGGAACTACATCTAAGAATCTAGGAACTCAAATACCTGGATAAATGATACTGCTTCATTAATTATTCATTAATGGAAAAAAGGCCTAAAGAGATTAGGAAAAGGCCCTACAGAGGTTAAGAGAAGGGCTTCCCTTGGTCTTGGGGTTCACGCCTATGAAACTTATTCCTGCAAAGGACAGGCTAAGCCTACTTAAAATTAGGCCTAAGAGTCAGCCCCAGAAAACCTCTATTGTTGTTCAGATGTGGCCTCTCTCTCTAAGCCTACTTGGCAGGTGACTCACTGCCCTCCCTCTTACGTGGGGCGTGACTCCCAGGCATGTAAATCTTCCTGGCAATGCGGAACAGAAATCCCAGGATGAGCCGGGACCTGGCGTCAAGGAATTGAGAAAGCCTTCTAGACCAAAAGCAGAAGAGAGAAATAAGACAAAATAAAGTTTCAGTGGCTAAAACAGTTCAGAGTCGAGAGGTTTTCTTATGCATTATATAGATATCCCTTTTTAGTTTATGGTGTATCAGAGTAGGTGGAGGAAGTACCTGAAACTGCTGAGCTGTGTTCCGGTAGCCTTGATTCTTGAAGAAGATTGTATAAAGACATAACGTTTACAATGTAACTGTGTGATTGTGAAAACCTTACGTCTGATGCTCCTTTTATCCAGGGTATGGACAGATGAGTAAAAATAAAAATGGGTAAAAAAATAAATAAATAATAGGGGGAACAAAGGGTAAAATAAATTGGGTAGATGGAAATACTAGTGGTCAATGAGAGGGAGGGGAAAGATCTATAGGATGTATGAGCTTTTTCTTTTTTTTTAATTTCTTTTTCTGGAGTGATGCAAATGTTCGAAAAAATGATCATGGTGATGAATACACAAGTGTGTGATGATATTGTGAGCCACTGATTGTACATCATGTATGGAATGTATGTGTGTCAAGATATCTCAAGAAAAATATAAAAAAAGACAGAATGGCTCAAGTTTCCCACAGTTATAGTAAAGGAGGGGACATTCTTCATAGGGAAGCTTCCTATTTGAATACTCCATTCAGTACAATTTTTTCTGAAATGACCTTTTATCATTTGGAAATGATTATAGACATTAATTCATACTTGTCCTTCCTTCCATCTAGAGACCTATTTTACCACTCGGTGGAAGACACTGTAGGAAAAACAAAACGTTTCAATCAAAATAATACTTATAATGCATATTCAGAAACAGTAGAAGATAGAAGCAGAAAGAGATACCATGCACATTTGGAAGGAGAAGAAGGGAAGAAGCTGAGAGAAACTGGACTGCTTTTGTGGCAGTGACTCTGGCAACCGACTCCAAGGCAGAATTCTTTACAACTTGGCTGTGCTAAAGTATTTCTTCTCATGGTGGTGGAATTATTTGTTTTATTTAAATTGCATTTCAATTTGAATCTCATTTGGCTTAATAAATCATTTCTTTAAAAATGTAAATATATCAAAGATCGGTAATCAATTATAACTCATACATCTGTGCAAATCAGTTCTGTGCAGAGGTATTATTCTAAATATTTAACAGGTACAGCAGGGGTATTAGTCAAAGTCAGGAGTCCTAGAGGCCCCATGCTATGCTGGATATCCACCCTGGATTATGGGGAGGTCCAGAAAGCCCTAGTCGGGGGGTGAGGGAGTACAAAGAGGGGATTGAAAACGTGGCTATTTATCAACCATTATGAAAATAGTTCAGTATTTCAACACCCAGTACACTTATGCCAATATGCACAGGTTGAATATCAGTCCTAATCTCTGGATTTTTTAATCCCAATAGTGAGCTGAGTAATGTAGTAAAAAGAGAATTCTGATTGGCAGAGGAAATAGGGAGAAGGTAATACAATTCTGAAGGGCAATGAGCCCCTGGGGAGAAAAAAAGGCAGGAGATACCAAAACTAATTGAAAAATTTTTTCCTTGAAAATTTTCTCCCATTCTTCTCTTCCTCCTTTTCTTAACCACAGGTCTCCCTGCCCCTAGGACCCATAATCACGCTAATATTAGGTTCTATGGTCAATTTACAAAAAATCAATTTGCCAAAAGCCCACATGCTGAGTGACTTATCTGCCCAGAAACTAATATGCTAAAAGACAATCAGCCTGAAACCCAACTTACTGAAGATCAATTTGCCAATTTTACTAAATTCATTGGTATTCTTAAAATTCATTTATAGTGTCCACAGCATTTTTTCCCTTCTTTTTTATTTTTTATGCTGTATGGCGAGGTCACATTTCATTCTTTTTCCATGTGAGTATCCTGTTATTGCAGCACCATTTGTTGAATTTTTAGTTTGTTTGCCTGTTTCTTGTTTGTTTTGCTTGTTTGATTTTTGGGAAGTGCATGGACTGGGAATCGAACCTGGGTCTCCTGCATGGCAGGCGAGAATTCTACAACTGAACTACCCTCGCACCCCCTAGGGACCACAGCATTTTAAAAGTGATGGAATGGCAGGGTTAAAAAGACCATGATAGAACCAGTTGGTAGGGAACCAGGTGCAGGCCTTCCAACTGTCTTCCTACCCCTGTGTTTATTGGCTATTTGGGTCTCCTCAGATACTCACATCCTTTGCCTATTTTTCTATTGGATCATTTGTATAAATTTTTTATATACATTAGAATTCAATGCAAATCCTTTACTGAATCTTTGACTTGTTTATGGTACATTTTGTCGAACAACAGTTTTTGATTTTGCTATAGTCACATATCTCCATCTTTTTCTCTATGGTCTGTGCATTTTGTGGCAAATATAAAACATCCTTCTCTATTCTCAAGGTCATAAAGATAACCTTTTATATTTTATTCTGAAGGTTGGATTCTACTCAGCTTGTTTATCTAAAAATCTGAACAATGACTTCCAACTCTGCTGGAAGTTACCAGCCAGTACTGTAGCCTCCCTTCATCAATATCTTTCAGTTGTGAGGTTTTCCACCTCTAGGTGATGTCTCCCTTCTTTCAACAGCATGAATAATTGAGAATTTCTATTTAAAACAATAAACAACAAAGTAATAGTTTCCAGATATAACAAGAGAGAAGAAAAATAAATCTCATAAACATACGTGACTGAACAAAATTTCATTCTTGAACTCTTCAGAACTTTCACATGGTGTCCAAGCTTCAGCAAATTTCAGGAAATCCCATTTTTCCTTATCACTTTCCTCAGCTTGAAGTTGTTCCTTCCTACCATTCAAGGTGCTCCCTGTAACCTGAGCCTGTAGGGTGATAAGCATGTGAATTTCACAACAGTTCACCATTGACAGCCAGTTTAACAGCTGACATTCACCGTGCAGTAACTTTACCTTGCATTGAGATCACAAGCTATCCACAAAGAGAATGATATTGTTTAACACATTATGGTCCTTGGTAAGATAATTATTCAAAATTACAACAAAAATACTAAATCAATATTCCTGTGCTTAATAAGGAAATGGTCTAACTAGAGAAGTTATGCTACTTGCTTTGGTCAGAAAACCTTATTCTAATTATATACTTTGAAATGTAACCTACATATGACTGGCCATTTGAATCTATACCTAGTGTTTGAAAACATCCTGTTATCCTTAGTCAAGTCCTTTCTAAAAATATCCCTCAGGTTGGTGTTCTAATTTGATAGCTGCCTGAATATAACACACCAGAGATGGATTGGCTTTTAATAAAAGGGAATTTATTTAGTTAACGTATAGTTCTTCCAAGGAAAGACAGCTAACCTTCAACTGAGCTTCTTTCTTACATGGGAAGGCACAGGGCAATCTCTGCTGGCCTTCTCTCCAGGCCTCTGAGTTTCAACAACTTTCCCCGGGGGTGATTCCTTTCTGCACCTCCAAAGACCTGGACTGAGCTGTGAGTGCTGAGATGAGGTATGCTGAGCTGCAAGTACTGAGATGAGGTATGCTGAGCTGCTTGGGTGGTGCTACACTGACCTCTCTCATTTAAGCTTCCAGCCAATTAAATCCAACATCATTCATTGCAGCAGACAAGCCTCATAGCCAACTGTGGATGTAATCAGCAATAGATGAGCTTCACATGCCATTGGCTTATGTCTACAGCAATAGATCTAAGTACTTTCACCTGGCCAATTTGACACCTGACCCTAACTACCACATGTCCACCCCTTGTCAACTTGGTAACTACACACATCACCTTAGACGATATTAAAGTGGCAAAATTCTCTTCTGGGTGTGGACCTATGAATCTCAAAAAAAGTTATCGGATGACAATATGTAAAGGAGGACATTCACAGGATACAGGTTTTCATTTCCATAGGGAGAAGCTGGAAGGAAGACAAGAGTTATAAGACAGAAACAGTTCTGAAAACCTGCAGGGCAAACACAAATCAAAACCACTCTTGATTGAGTCACATCTCCAGGGAGATGATCTAATTACAGATTCAAACATACAGTACTGAATAGGGATTAGAAGAAATGGTGGGATTTATAAAACGGGATTAGGATTAAAACATGGCTTTTCTAGGGTACATACATCCTTTCAAACCAGCACAGTTGGGGAGAGGAGACAGCTGAAGGGACAGAGTAAACGACGTCCTTCCCATCTTTTCTAGAGTATGGATATAGGTTGTCCTTTGTCCAGAATTAGCTGAGAATCCAAGAATCCTTCTGAGAAAGGATTTACTCTTAGATCATACGAGGGACCTGGGGTTTGAAAGCATTATGGTTCCTTGCAGCTGACCCTTTGAAGTGGTGTAAGTAGGGTTTGGAAGAGAGGAGAAACAATGCAAATTCCTGCCCCTCTCTTTTACAGAGAATAGCAGATAGGGCACTGCTGACTGAAGCCTTACCTAAACTTGGTCTCCATTATTCTGGTATAGTAAAGGATCCTTTGCCTGAAAACACTCACATTCAGCTTTAATTCTTGTAGCCTATGGACTATAATGAATAAGTTGGTAATTTGGTTTAAAGTCAAGCTTTACCTTGCGATTCAACATTCCCCACATAAGGGTGTCTAGAGTCCCATTTGCAATGAGGTAGTGAATATTCACAGAACTGCACTGCCCAATTCGGTGAGCACGGT
>PVIY010040415.1:11001-22499 GCA_004026745.1 Myrmecophaga tridactyla
AAAAAAAAAAAAAAAAAAAAAAAAAAAAAAAAAAAAAAAAACACCCCATAAAAAGCCCCAAAATCATTCTTTCATTTAAAGCCAAATTAAGAAAAATTTATTTATGAAAGGAAAATGAAGATTGCAATAAGCAGGCAAGATAACCACATAAACCACAAAAACAACAAAACTAAAAACACATTTAAAGGTAATGAAAGATTTCAAAAAGTCAACTTGATACACATACACACACACACACATATATATATATATCACTTTATCCTCTGATGAACATCTGATTCACATTACCAGGAAAATTGAGTAAAATACATTAGAAACTAGAATATAATTTCTTATACAAGGTATCCATAGCAACTTGGCAGAGAGCACTGATGTCTTCTATTCATTTAATTCATACCACTGTGCCATAAAGCAAGAAAATCATGTCTCCAGTCATACTGTTTTCTTCCTGTAAAATTTCTGTTACATCCTGAACCCTGAAGCGTACTGCCTTCTGTCTCTTTCTCTGTCTCTCTCTCTCTATATAGCGCAATTGTGTTTTACCCACGTTTGAAATAATGTCACTTTAAAACTATTAACTGTTTCCTTTTATAATCAATATATGAATTAATGCAAATCTCCTCAAACAAAAAATGCATTAAAATGCATGATTTTAAAACTGGGAGGCTGGGTGAAGTGTGATTCATGCTTATGCTATTGCCATATAGAAGTAAATGATGATAGGTAGTCTACAGAAATACTCACTATTTCTGTAGTGAAATAGCGGGAGTATCATCTAATCCACGCAGTAGTTTACATGCTTTGGAACTTCTGTGAGTAACTTTTGTGACAGTTTTGCTGTTATTTTTATATGCTCTGTTATTTTAACTTAAAGTATTTTTATATCCCATAACAAAGTCATACTAGCATTCATTAAATGGTGGCACTAGTTTGGAAGTTGAAAAACTCACCGAAAAATCAATCATTTTGGAATAACTGTTAAATGGAACAGAAACCATGGAGAGAGTCAAACAATTACCATTTAAACTGTGCTGCAATATGACAGGGAATTCCACAAAATATTGGAGATAATGCTGAAAAAATAAGGAGCAGTATTTAAAGAGGAATATACATGTTTAATATGTAAAAATCATCATATGACCATATAAGAAATAAAGGGAAAATACACTGGCAAGAGCAATGTGACTCTAAGATGTTCCTAAACTACAATGGAAGATTTACAAGCAACAATAAGAAAGCTCTTTCTACTTTCCTTTATTTCTACGAAGAAACTAGTCATCAAATAAATAAATTTTGAATTTTACAAGGTCTTCAGGAATACAGCCTTGAATAAAATGTGAGTGCCCTATACTTTCTTAATTTTAAAAAGCCTTTTTTCAGACCATCCCAGACTCTCCTGCGTGGCTTCTTCCTACATATCATTTCCCCTAAGAGTACTTTGTTTCTAATTTCAATAATATTCTCTATGGCTGGAATATTCTAACAGATATAAAAGTCAGATTCCTGGAAATTTAATCTAATGTGAGGAAAATGTTGGGACAACCTTCATTTTGGTTAGAATTCCTAGTAAATTCTATAACTGCTTCATCCTCATGGACTTTCTATGTACATGCAATTTCACATAAATCAACTACTCCATAAAGGCAGATCTTTGAGCCCTTGTTCAGATTCCAGAGGCCCCAGAAGTTGCCAGATTTGGCATGTACCAGGTGAAATGCACAGCAGTACACTGAATTACTTTTCCCTATGTTAAATACCCTGGATTAGACATTTACATTAAAATATTTTAGAATGTTATGCAGCAAAAAAGTCTAGAAGGATCCCCTGTCATGTCTTCCCCAATATCTATTCTTTTCTTTTTCCTTTGTAACATAACACATAATTTTTGTTTTTTGGGGTGCATGGTCCAGGAATGGAACCCAGGTCTCCCGCATGAAAGGCGGGTATTCTAACCTCTGAACTACCCGTGCACCCTGTAACATAACACATAATTTTTAGCAGTGATTCCTGCAGTAAAGATTTCATTTGCAGTCTCCCTCTCTCCAGCTTGCTGCCTGGATTGCAGATGTGACAGAGGAGCTCCAACAGCTACCTTAGACAAGAGACAACAACTAGGAATGGTGTAGCAGAAGACTAGAAGGGAATTACATCCTAATGATTTGTGGAACCACTGGGCTAGACTTGGGCTGTCTACATGAGAGAATAAAACTTTGTGCACTTAAGTCATTCTTAATGCAGGTTTTCATTTATTTGTATCCAAACCTAAACTAAATGAAACATATGGACAAACCCAGAGAACTCCATCAAAAGTTCTTAGACAGAAGCTGTTTTCCCTCCAATCCTGAAGAAACATAAAGTATGGTAAGTGCTATAAGAAAGGTATGAGAAAATTCCATGCAAATTCAAAGGAAGGTAAAAGAAAATACTGACAGTCAAATTAATTAAACTTCTAGGAACTTTGGAAGTTTAGGAAGATTTGAATCAAAGGTATTAAGGCTTTCTATTACACTTCCTATGCTCTGTGAAGTAGAATATTTATTACCAATATCCAGATATAAATGTTATAATTGTGGATAATGAATGGACTTTTTATTATTTCAACATTTCATTATAAAATTTAGACCTAAAATTTCTTACCTGACCAGCAGCCTGAATGCTCAGGATAGCCACACGAGTTTCAGGATCCTTCTGAAATTGATTAACGAGATGTATTCTTTCTGAAGATGGAACACTTCCATCTATCCTAATATAGCGAGTCTAGTGTTAACAAGGGAAATGGGCAAGTTAGGAGAAGCTCATATGCGTCCATCTCATTTTATATATTTTACACCTTATTTTTATGTTCACCTTAAAAATGGAAATTGTTACGATGACAAGTTGGTAAATAGTATATAAGAAGAATCTTAACCAAGTTTCTTAATAACTTCTTATAACAATTTCTTCTTTAAAAAAAAATCTTTTAAGCTATTTGAGGGTAGGCCCTATGTCTAATTCATCTTTATACCTTTAATGTCAAGGGCAATGCCTTGCATTTTAGTAGAAGCACCATATACCTTTGCTGAATTAAGTTAATACTGCTTCAGAAAAATTCTATGTAACCTGATATGCAAACTTAAAATGATAGATCAGACTAATTTAATAGTTACAGAACCATTAATTGCAAAGTAAAAACAAATCCAGACATGTCAGACAGGGGGAAAATTATTCTGCCCACATATTTCCCATATATATTAACGATTCATAAAGTTTAGTACATTTACTTCTGAAATATCCCATATATTACTTGGGGAAATATTTTTCTAATCTACCATTTGAGTTGTCTTTTTTCAAATTATTAAACTTAAAAAAATTTGTGATATGATCATCTCCATTGAGATGGAGAACCAAGGCACTCACAAAAGTAGGGAAACAATAAAGGCAAAGCTGGACAAAGTGTCTTGAAAAATGACTGAGCTGAGAAAAAGCAGCAAACAATATGTATTAGAAATAGCTAAAAAGAACCCATTACTTAACTTTCTAAAAACAAAGTATAAGCCCTGGATTTAAAATAGTCTTATTCATATGTGTACATCTATGGAAAATTTAGCCTTAAATAGATGAGACATACAGATATTCACTTTTATAAAGGAATACCCAAGCTAATGATTAAATAGAACGTCCTTATTAACTTTCGATGTCTTCACAAAACAGATATAAATTGACCATGTCTTTTAATATCCATTAAGGGAGGCTATAAAATCCTCTAAGGTCTTTCTAAAGAAAACAAATTATCAGTCAGGGTAGGGAAAGATTAGGAAAAATCACTTCCAATCCCACAGCCACCTAACTGTTACTCTTACTGATGTTAAATAGGATTCTAAACATTTCAGTGAAGACAGATTGCTATATTTGAAACAGTTCCAGGCGTTTTAAGGTATAAGGGAATCAGATAAAAAAATATTATGACTCAAACTGTACTCAACAATCATTTAAAAATTACTAAAGCTAATTAACTCTTCCTGAGAGGGTATTTTATAGATACTATATGATAATCAATGAGAAAATACCTTTTAATGTATAGTACTTTACTATATTATAACAAACCTATGCAGGAAATGCTAGGAATATTTCTTTTATAATACTTATGAACATATTAGGTAATGCTGAAAACACTGTATGCAGTTTTAAAAGACATGACTTTAACTTCTCCATTAAAAAATTTACCTACACAAACAAGTATCTCTGCTGCTATATGTATATTAAGCTCAAACAATTTAAGCTGCTACTGAGCATCTCTAGAAGCCCTCAAAATTTACAAAGAACACACTGAAGACACTTTACTGACAGGACTGTTAGAAAACAAGGTGGACCTAAGAAGATACAGTAAGAAAGTGAGTTTGGTAAAGTCAACTTGATAGATTACCTGGTCTGTATGTTTCAAATCAGTTAACACTAATTTTTTTAAATCACTAAATCTTAATAATCATATTCTGTACAGTGTATGTTGCTGTAAGTTTAAAAAGTATAACTGCAGTTGGACAGCAAAATTGGCTGAATTGATTATTTCTTTCCCCTCTGCATCATCCACATTTTAAGGCACCCTTGCAGATAGACAAAAATGTTAACTTTTAATTCCCATAGCACTCTCAAATGATATACTCAGGAATAAAATCAGAATTCACTTTATAGCCTATTAAGGCAGCATATCTAATCGCTCTGTATCATTTGATCAGTGGAAAATTATAAGACTGATATAAAAGAGAAAATTTAACAGCATATTACAACAACAGTATAATTTATAAGGAAAACAAAGAATAATAAGTTATATACCACCACCTAAAGAAGACAGAAAAGCTCTAAGAGACTATAACTGTTGCTTGGCTATTAAATTTGTGTATTATAAAAAGGCTTTTATAAAAAATGGTAACACACCTTGTTTTCTATGACTGCTTCCGTGCAAGCTTGCAGCATGCTCAAATGGTGAGCAAAAACCAGAAATTTAAGCGAATCATTCTGAAGCATCATCTTAATATAATCCTTTACAGCACCTGCCTAAATATTAAAAGTTAATGTTGTAAAAACATGTATTAAAAATAATGCCATTTTCAAACCATTTCTGCCAATCCTAAAGAATACAAGGGCTTTATATAAGATTCTAAAAGTTCCATGCACTAGGGTAACTTTCCAGAAACCTACAACTTCCAGATGGGTCCCTAGACCAGGAAAGTCTTGAAATGTAGAGGGGCCAGCCTCTCCAGAATATCAACTAGTTCTATCCCCCTAATCCTTGACAGCCCCAATAATCCCCCCTAATTATTGATAGCCCCTTCCAATATGAAAAAGTTTGAAGGGGTATAGCCCAAATACCCCTAAAGAGTGGAAGAAAGAGCAAAGTGGAGTTATACAGAGAAGGTCTGGTTTAACAAATGAGTGTGAGTGCTGAATCATTATACTGATATTGACATATGAAATATTGATTTTTTTTTTTTTTAGGCTCCAATACCTAAGAGCAGCTAGAAGTAAAAACCTAAAATTGTGGAACTGTAACTCATACCAAACTCTGAAATCTGTTCCTCAACTAATTGTGTGACGTACTTGGAATGTACAGTACTTTACTATATTATAACAAACTTATGCAGGAAATGCTAGGAAATTTATTGATTTTTTATATATATTTTATTCTTCACAAAAAAGAAAAAAAGGAGGAGGAGGATAACAGAGAATATAGGTTTTAACAAATCAGTATGACTGCTGAATCATTATATTGGTATTTCTTTTGGTCTCCAGTGTCTTGGAGCAGCTAGTAGTAAAAACATGGAACTGTAATTCATACCAAACTTTAATTAAATCTGTTCTATAACTACTTATTAAAACATACTTGGAAATTTATTGCTTTTTTGTATATATGTTATATTTCACAATACAAAAAGTTAAAAAATAATGTCATTTTCTTTTAATAAAGCAACAGAGACTGTTCAAAAATCAATGTTTTTCTATGAACTTTTAACTGTTTTGTTCACTAGGTGGCTGAAGGAAGTAGAAGACCACAGTTAAGGGTCATATGGTAGAAGAGGGAGTAGAAAGTTAAAAACTGAGAAGTTAAAAAAGAATAAGACAGGGCGGTGTGATGGTGGCTCAGTGGCAGAATTCTTGTCTGTGATGCTTGTGCCTACCCAACAACAACGACAAAGAGTAAGTCATGAATTAGGAATTCAAATAAAAAGAACAGAAAAAGGTTTCAATGGAAAGGAGGTAGTCAAATAGGCTATGTATGGCATAGGACGGGGCTGGTAGTTTTGTTTAGATGGTAATTAAAAAAAAAAACTAACATAGAAGACTAAAAGGAACAGAGCTAAGGAAAATAATAAAAGGAAAGAAAGCAGATGTATTGAGAATAGCATATTTTTAAGGGAATACTAGAAAAAAGAGACTAAGAAAGCTAGGGTGAAGCTTAAGGATTAAGGAAAGTTGGTTTATGTCTTTCTAAAATTACGAAATTGGTGGGCTTAACAAACAGGCATTTAAAGGAGCAAATGGTCTAAGAGAAATGGGAAATGAGATTTAGATTGTCTATGGCACAGAGAAGGTTTTAGAAGAAGCTGGAGTTATGGGACCAAGAGCACAGGAACGAGCCCTCATACTGATGGTAGCAATGTAAAATGGTACAGCTGCTGTGGAAAACAGTTTGGCAGTTCCTCAAAAAGTTAAACCTAGAATTACCAATGACCCAGCAATTCCACTTCTAGATACATCACCAAGAGTTGAAAGCAGAGACTCACACAGGCATTTATGCACCAATGTTCACAGCAGCATTAATAGCCAAAAGGTGGAAATAACCCAAGTGTCCACCAACAGATGAATGGTTACATAAAATGTGGTGTATATAAATATATATATATATAAAGGAAATATTAGCCAGCCATAAACAGGGATGAAATTTTGATACATGCCACAAGATGAGGCATTAAACATGAAAACATTATTCTAAGTGAAGTCAGAAACAAAAGGACAAATATTGTATAATTCCATGTATATGGAATCTCTATATACAAATTCATAGAGACAGAAAGCAGATTAGAGATTATCAGGGGCTAGAGGAGATGGCATGGAGCATTACTGTTAATAGCTACAGAGTCTCTATTTGGGGTGACTAATAAACTTTGGTAATGAATGTCATTTATGGTTGTAAAACATTGTAATGTAATTAATGCTATTGAATTATATACTTAAAAATGGTTTAAAAATGGCAAATTTTACACTACATATGTTACCACAATTTTTAAAAAAGCACAGGAGGGAGGTCTGCTAGAACAGGGGAAGATACAGAGAAATTAGGAGGTAAGAGGGAGAGAATCAAGGAAGTACAGATTGAATAGTCATTTCTTAGTTAACTTGAGGCTACCAAGTTACCTATTAAGAGTGGGATGAATTTAACAGAAATTAAATTTAAAGTGGACACCATGAATTAAATTTAAAACAATATATTATCTTGTAACCCTTGGAAATTATTTAGAAATTTTAGAAAAACAAGGCTGGCTAAACACATTTAACTTTGATAGCAAAGTGTATAGGGAAAAAGATAATTGGAGAGGAATAAATTGCAATAATTTAGGAAGCTAACAAGAAGATGGAAGGGTGGTAACTCACTAAATGACCTGACAACTTTTAAACTAGCAGAAGGGAAAGTTGAGAAGCATCTGGTTTATGCTGCAGTAATCCAGAAAGGTTCAGAAAGAGCACTATGGAAGTGGGGATGGGGTAGAGCTAAAATGAGGAGAATGGTTAAAAGTACGTTTAAGAAGCAGTTTATTCGGTGCAGCAATTTTCCAGATCCTCTCTCCTGCCAGCCTATACAACAGGCACCCCAGCTCCACTGGAGAAAAGCAAAGATTTATTCTCTGGAGAGAGTAAAACAGAGGATATCTGGAATGAAGGAATCCCACACACTGATGGTAGGTGTAGCCTACAGAAATTATGGGGATTAATTGAAAGTTACATAATAACTTTAATAAAACAAATAACTTTAATAATAAAAATGCTGAGAACTGTCCCTCCTCCTCAGCCTTCTTATCTACAAAGTTCCCAAAACAGAGATAGACTGGCTTATGGCCTCTAGGTAGGAGAGCAGAAGAATATATAATTATTCTTTTCTGGGGAATCTGACCAGCCAAAGAGAAAGGACACAGATGTTAGGGGTTCTCCAAGATATCCCAGCAAGACCACTACTGAAGACTAGTCACATCCATGAACAGTTTATAGACAGTGTTTAGTACCTTCCTCTTCAGAAAGCATCCAATATGAACAGATCAACTATGTGGAAAGAAAATACTGAAAGACATTATTACATTTATAAAACAAGAACCGGATGCTACAAAAAAGGGGAGCATTCACAGAAGACATTTTCAAATATGGGAGGGCTCAAAAAGTTTACCTCCAATGTGACTGTTGTTAGGATGCTCTGAAGACCATGCTCCAGAAAACAAGGGAGTAAACTAATAACGACAAGATCCAGAAAAGAGGTGATTCATCACAGGGGAGAAATAAAGTAAACTGCTAAATGAGAGTGAAGAACAACAAATTGGAACAGATCAGAAAGCTCCAGGGGAAACTACATTAAGATGAAATCAATATACCTGATGTTTAAAGATATTGGGAGGAGATTTAAATAGCTAGGGGGAGTTTGAGGATAGATAAGTGGTTATTACAACAAAAAAAGGGAACATTTTTACAAGAAAAAAAATTGAAAATTATTAACTCCAAAGTTAACATTTATAGTATATTACATAGTTCACCTATAAATACTGTAAACATGGTTATTATACATGGTAAATATTGATCACATCAAAATTAGCATGTTACTATAAAATTAGTAAAGCTATAACTGATTGCCTATCTATCTATCTATCTATCTATCTATCTATCTATCTATCTATCTATCTATCTATCTATCTATCTCTTTATTCGAAGAATGGGAATATAGGAAAGGTACATGTGTGGAAAGGCAGAGGGGTGAAAGAGCTAAAATTTTATCTTCCATATTGAGAAGCCAATTAATTACAGCTAAATTTATAAATCAAAAAATAATACAAATCAAGAAGGAGTAAAAGCATGTTATTAAGGAATCTGAAGTAAATACTAAAAGAATGAACTAAAAGAATAAAAAGTGGTTGCCTCTGAGGAATAAGGTTAGGGGACTATTATTTTCTGAAATGGCTATTTTTGCCTGTTAAATTATGATCATATATAGCTTTGACGATAATTTAAAAACTAAATAAACAGTAGAAAAGAAAAAAGATTAGAAGCATTTTAAAACTGAAAAAATCTATTTAAAATGCATGCACATGAATGTAAAATCACAAGATTGATTCAGCAAGTTATATTTTGTATGTCTATATTTTCTAAACAATAGAAATTTATCATACAATGAGAACTGAGGACAGTAAGAATGTTAGCCCTGGATTTCAGTGCCCCAGAAAGTTCAAATGAAGCCCACTCAAAAATAAGGAACTATAAATTCCAGACATGTTGTCATGGCAACTGAATCACTTTAATAAAGAGCTATATTTACTGAGATAAGTCTTAAAAAAAGCACATGTCAAGTTGGTGTATTTTAAAGGTACATTCACTTACTATCCATTTCAATTTACAAAATATACAATCACTGTACTCCCAGTCCCATTTTATTTCAACTACAGGGCCTCCTGTACTTATTTGTTTTGACTGATACACCTGATTACCTGATCATTTCATTACAGGGACTGGGTCTGGGCCAGTGTCATGGTACCAAGCACGGCAAGAAACTAATCAGTAATTATTATTTGGTGGTGAGTTGTGAAATCTACAGGTCAATTTGTCTTTCTACCTCATTTATTCTCTACTTATTTAAAATGTACTCACTTGCAAAAAGGCTATGAGAGGCCTTATAAAAAAAGGTTGTATCAATTAAATTATAACCATGAATAGAACAATAACATTAAATAGCAAAAGGAACAGAAAAAAGGAGGAAGCAAATATTATATAAGCAATATATATTACTTAACAGAGGTGGTTGGAAAGGCAGCAATTTGGCATAAATCTGAAGTCTAGCAGCTTAGAATGGCAAAAGGCAAACATAATAGAAGCATACCAGGTCATCAAGAAGGACAAACTTTACCCAGCCTTGAGTTTTGGGAGAACTTCTACCTTAAGAGAGCCATTTGTGAGTTGCAGAAGGCTGGGAATTTTAGGAGCTTGGGCACATTCACTGCATAACTAACCTCATTCCCATTTTCCTACCCTGGTCATTTTAAGAAAGTATCTGAAAAGGAGGGTCATTCCATTCTAGCTGACAGACAATAAAATAAATTGTGACTAAATTTATTGTCATAAGCGGAGGAGTGAACTGGAGTTTTTTTGGTCACCAGATCATTATAGATGGCGCTACTGACCATCTTTAGCCAAGAGGAATTAAACATGTTGCTTACTGCTGTCAGAATATCTAGAGAGCCTTTAATCGGCACCACTTCAGACAAGAGTCAACTTCCCATCCTCTGTGACTCTGTTTTAATTCATTTATCTTGTTTACCTTATATTGTTTCTTATTCACTTATTTATTTTGTGATAGCTAATTTACCTTTTATCTTTTGAAGTTATTGTAAATGAGGAAAGGAAAGTACCAAAGTAAAGGAGAATATGTATTTTTTATTCATTCTTCAACCCCATGCTTCCAACCCACCACAAAAGAAAGGCTAGACTGATTCTTGAAGAAGAATGTACAACTACATAGCTTTTACAATGTAGTAGACTGTGTGATTATGTAAATCTTGTGTCTGATGCTCCTTTTATCCAGGGTATAGACAGATGAGTAAAAAAAATAAGGATAAAAAATAAATAATGGGGGGGGATAGAGGGTAAAAATTGGGTGGACTGAAATACTGTGGGTCAATGAGAGGGAGGAATAAGGGGTATGGAATGTTTGAGTTCTTTCTTTTACTTTTTCTGGAGTGATGCATGCAAATGTTCTAAAAGTGATCATGGTGAAGAATAAACAATTATATGATGATATTATGAGCCACTGATTGTATAAAATGGCTGGACTGGATGTGGATATTTCTCAATAAAAATATTTTTTAAAAAGATGACATACAACCAAAAGAAAGGCTAGACATTTCCCTTCTACTATTACTTTCCCTTAGACCCATGATTCTTATTTATTTATTTATTTAATTTATTTTTTTGAATGGGCAGGCACCAGGAATCAAATTCGAGTCTCCAGCATGGCAGGCGAGAACTTTGCCACTGTGCCACCATTGCCCACCCCATGATTCTTATTTTTTTTTTATTTTTTTTTTTAAACTTTTTATTAATTAAAAAACTTAACAAAAGAACATTAATATATCATTCCATTCTACATATACAATCAGTAATTCTTAATATTATCATATAGTTGCATATTCATCATTTTTTAGAACATTTGCATCGATTTAGAGAAAGAAATAAGGAGACATCAGAAAAAGAAATAAAACAATAATAGAGAAAAA